>VYZP01012394.1:0-20184 GCA_013400635.1 Hypocryptadius cinnamomeus
AATTTTAAATCATTATCTATGTTGGTTTTTTTTCATCCCAGGACATTTCCCCCCCAGATGATTAACTTAACAGAAGAGCAAGCAGTTTTATACCCCTCCTTGTGATCCCAGCAAGTGATTTACCTCAGAACCAGAGCTGGGCCACTTGGCCCCCTCTGAGGCTGCCCTGTAGGGAGAGTCCCTCAGGCACTGTCACAGTTCTCACCACTGCACCCCATAAATCCCATTTAACTCAGCAATGGTTTATTGGCAAGTCCAAGGCTGAGCCCCTTCTGAACCCAAAGGCTGGATGAAAGTAGCAGGCTGTGGATTGGGATGATTTCATTCCTTTTCCTGAGCAGGCAGCACAGGCACAGCTGCTTTGCCAGTAGGATTGTGTTTTGTGGACTCCTCCCATGCTCTGCTGATGCTCAGGCTCACACAGACAAGTGGAAGCTGATCCTGGCAAAGCCCAGCCTATGGACACAACTGGCTGCAGGTGCATCTTAATCAAACCAGAAACTCCTGTGTCCATCAGTCTCTGCCACAGTTTCCCACTGCTTTTGGAAGCTTTTCTGCCTTATCTCTTGCCTTTCTCCCCTGCAGCTCCGTGGTGCAGAGCACTGTCCCCTCCTTGTCCCCGTGGCTTTGTCCCCTGCTCTCTGCCCGTGACACCAATTTCTCACCCACACGTGAGGCCTTCAGGGCTCCCCTGATCCTCAAATGCAGCCAGGTCTCTCAGCTCCACTGATCAAAGAACATGTAAATAAATTGTATTTTGGGGGTCTGCCCGTGCTCCTTCAGGGAGCAAGTCCTGGTGCCAGTTTCCCACTCAAACAATGGATGGGTGGTTCTGACAATGCACTTGCAAATTGTACTCATTACCTATTTAGCACAATATGCTATAAATTTTCTTCCACTATAGTTTTGCTACTAAATAAATAATTGGGGTTTTTATGCATAGGACTATTTTTTTTNGTGGTTCTGACAATGCACTTGCAAATTGTACTCATTACCTATTTAGCACAATATGCTATAAATTTTCTTCCACTATAGTTTTGCTACTAAATAAATAATTGGGGTTTTTATGCATAGGTAATAATTATATCCTGTTTGACTTCTTATAATCTGAAATATCAATTCAATTTTGGAACTACTTTTGGGTTTGCTTACTTTATTTTTTTTCCCCTAACCATGAATATCAAAATATAGAGAATTCTGACATCTAAGGAGTTGGCTCAGGCTAAGGGTGTACGACTGGTTGAACAAAATGTTTATAATTCCACAGGCAGCCCGAGTCCTGCCATTATTCTTTGTACCTGTTCTTATCTGATTCCGTAAGTGCATGTGTTACAAACGCCAGGGTGCACCCCTTTGTCTGGAAGCACAGCCCGTTGCAGATGGTATTTGCAGCTTTGTTTCAGGGCTGTGTTTGCAGCTGCCCCGTTTGTCAGGAAGGCAGGAGAAGGGATTTGGTTGCCAAGGGCAAAGGGGCAGCGCTCGGCTCCTACCCTGGGATAATTCCCCGTGCTCTGACTCACCCCACAGCGACAGCCAAAGAGTGGGCTTGGTGCTGTGGAACATCACTGCTGGAGCAGCACTGGAGCAGGGCTGGGCTGTGGCATTGAATCCCCCAAAACAGAGCCTGGGCTGTGGCATTCAATCCCCCAAAACAGAGCCTGGGCTGTGGCATTCAATCCCCCAAAACAGAGCCTGGGCTGTGGCATTGAATCCCCCAAAATCAGAGCCTGGGCTGTGGCATTCAATCCCCAAAACAGAGCCTGGGCTGTGGCATTGAATCCCCCAAAACAGAGCCTGGGCTGTGGCATTCAGTCCCTCAGTATCAGAGCCTGGGCTGTGGCAATTCAATCCCCCAAAATCAGAGCCTGGGCTGTGGCATTCAATCCCCAAAACAGAGCCTGGGATGTGGCATTCAGTCCCCCAAAATCAGAGCCTGGGCTGTGGCATTGAATCCCCCAAAATCAGAGCCTGGGCTGTGGCATTCAATCCCCCAAAATCAGAGCCTGGGCTGTGACATTCAGTCCCTCACAATCAGAGCAAACCTGCCAAAGCTGCCCATTCCCAGCTCAGCTCCACACACGGAGCCACTGCTGGGAAGGAGCACTGAGAGCCAGGTGCTGCCCCAAGTTTTAGCTTTCATATTTTCCAGACTTTGTACTGCACTGGTATATAACTCTGAACTTCATATAAAGTGTTAGCAGCTCTCCTCACAGCTCAGTCACACAGAACAATCCTTTTCCAGCCCCACAACCAAGGACACCATTGCAGCTCCATGCCCAAAAAGTGCAAACCACAGGGAAGGGAGGAGAGCAACCTGGGAGGATGGGACTGCTTAACCTGGAGCTGGAATTGGACAATTAATCCCAGTATGGAAATGGATCAGAATTTATAAAATTGTCAAAACTCGTGACTCACTGCCCATCTTGGGTGTAGCCTCGGCCAGGCTCTTGCACTGCCCAAGGTGTGCTCTTTGGAGGCCTTTTAATAAATCCCTGCTTTATTCTTTAACTCTGCCCAGCCTCTGTTCTAGGGAGCCTCTCAAGGCATCACAGGGAAACACAAGCCCGGGCTGGGACAGCACAGCAGGAGCCATCAGCAGGGTGGGATCGTTGTACAAGTGCCCTCAGCCTCCACGGGATGCATTCATCTCGGAAATTTATCTCTGAGAGGGCTGGGCTCAGACAAGACTACTGCGATTAACGGGGGCTTAAACACTCCCAGATTAGCGAGCACTGTTAACACCTGCAGCTGGAGCTGCACCCATGGCTTTGATATTATTTTTGCTTTTGACAAGTGGGCGATAGCGGATATCCTTTAAGCCTATATTTAATGAAGCCCTCCATAAATCCATCAACACTTGCTAAGGGAAACGACAATAAAGCTCCCACTGCCATGGGCTCTGCTAGGCAGGGAACATTTGGCATTCTCATAATGAAGTTTCAGAGCAGATACTGCTCTGAGGAAGTGCAGTCTTTGTGTAGGATCTTTTTCTTCCTCGCATAATTATATGTTGTGGATCAAGAAGAAAACAACCCTTTAGCACCTAATTTTTAAAGCTATAATAGTCAAACTGTCGTTCAGCTAGGACAGCTGTCAGCTTAAGAAATGAAGAAAGAAAAAGGCTTCCTAGGCAAATATACTCCCACTTGCATTTTATGTTTGTATTTTGTTAGTTCTTGACATGATCTGGCTATTAGCTGTAGCTGTTCTGTGAATTCTTGCCATATTGTTTTATTGTTTTTGTGTTACACCTCCTGTGAGTATGATAAAAAAATGTCAAGCTATAGACTGAAAATATTTGTTACACGTTTTATACGTGCAACTTTTATAAAAAGTAAAAAAAACAGAAACCAAAGTCCCTACATAATGTCGTTACTTTGTCATTTAAGACTGGAAGAATTTAGGGGGATACAGAAGAATAAGTAATGAAGGAATTTGATGTTTTTCAAATCAGGACTTTGGGACTTGAGAGGGGTGGAGTACTTTTAATACATACAGAAATTTAGGTACCCCGAGGCAGCAAATCACGTGGATGTGTGCTGAACTTTAAGGACCTAAGTCATCAAACTGGTTTCGTGGGAAAGAGAACCAAAACAGTGTGTCAAAAAAAAAAAAAAAAAAAATTAAAAAGTTATGCTTGGTATTCTGAACATCTAGACTGCATGGAGACAAATTTTTCTAAAACAAACTTTGCCAAGTGGATGGACAGGACTGTGCAGGGCTGTGAAGCCAACCCAGGTAAGCTGATTTACAAACATCCTCTGTCACCACATGCACAGGCTGCAGAGCCAGGGAGGATCTGGGAAGAGCAGTGAACAGAGGACTTCAGGACTGATTCTGCATTACTGCACTGAGAGTTCAGGTTATTTGTCATTCTTTTCCCCACACATCCCTCCTGCATCACCTTCTGCTCACAGCACACCGTGGTTTGTGTACCTGGCCCTCAGATTCCCATGGGTTCATAATGTGAGTGCTTGGACTCAGCTCAGTTTGCTCAGTTTTGTCCCTCCTGGAAAGGGTGCCCAGGCCTTGGCAGGGGCTGCCCAGGGAGGTTTGGAGTGCCCATCCCTGGAGGTGTCCCAGGAGTTCCTGGAGGTGGCACTCAGACCTCTGGGCTGGGGACAAGATAAATATACATATATATTTAATAGCACTAGATATTGTGAATTTTACTGGATTTGGGGTTTTAGTTTTCTTTAGAGACACTTACACAAACGTTTAGTTGTGTCTGAATTTTGCCTAAACCAAGTATGGAAAACAAGGCCCATGGTGAGATCCACCTGTTCTCATTCTGACTTGAGACTCCACTTTCTGCACGAAGTAATTGAGTCAGAGAAGTGAATCTTTGGCCTGTGAGATGTGACAATCAGATATGTCAATAGAGAAGTTTTAAAGGAGAGTGATGCTGCCAGAGAGTGGCTGGGAAGTCCAGCACAAAATCACTTATAGCAGGCACTAACAAACAAGCTTTCCACTAAGCCAGCCAGCAGCAGCAGCAATCAGAATGTTGCGAAGAGCACGGCCCTTTATGTGCTCTGAACTCAACGTGCACAAACCAAAGCCACGATAACAGAACAGATAGCATGGTAATGGGCTCCAGGAGTGTGTAATTGCTGGCTCTTTCTGTGCCTCTGAGCTGCTTCCTGTCCTGCTGTGGCTGTGCAGTGCCAGGAGCTTTTCTAGGTCAGTGGTGAATGTGAGCTGAAGGCAAACACGTGAGCCCAGCTCTCAGCACAGCCCGGCCAGCAGGGAGGCAGGGCAAGGGCAGGCACACAGGAGCCCTCTGGCCTGAGCACTCAGCACAGAAAAGCACCAAGAAAGCCTCAGCTCTGAGCAGGAACCTCTTGGGATCACACAGACACCAGGGCAGCTTTCTGCCAACACTGAGATTTTGCAGACAGAAATGATCACCTTCCCTGACTCCAGACTGCAAACCCTGCACTCAGCACCATGGCCTTCAACAGAAAAAATAAAGAAAATTAATGTCATACTCATCTCTTTCCTGTTTCAGCCCCTCTCTGCCATGCCATCAGTTCAAGCACCTCAGCCAGGTCCTTTTCCCACTGCCAGCTGTGGAAAGGCAGATCAGCCTCGCTGAGCTCAGCCCAGAGCTGCTCATCTACAATTGCCAAACTCCCTCCTCAAAGTTCCCACTGACTTTTGGGGAAGCTTTGAACAGAAAGGGCAGGTTAAAAGAAATCTTTCCTTAGATGAATACTTCAGGTAATACATTAAGCTAAAGCAAATGTACTTACTTACTGTTTAGGTTTTTTTGTTTTAAGCAACACAACGTTTAAGTTCAAATTTGACATTTTAAGCAAGCTAGATTTTACCTTAGCCCATGCAAGCACATCTGCTACTTACACAACAGCAACAGCCTGCAAATCCTCTGAGTGAGGGGCAAAGCAAGCAATAACAAACAGCAACAAGAAAGTCCTCCAGGCAAGAGGAGAGGCTGATGAGCAGAGACAGTGCACATACCGAGCTCACCCTGCTCTCACACCACTGCATCAGCTCCGTAAACTCACTCCTGAGTCACATCAGCCAAGGCCACAAGACAATCAGCTGTCTCTTTTAATTGTTGAGATGCAACTGTGGATGTTACTGTAAGCTGAGCACACTTGCCACTGTGGGCAGTTCCAGCAGAATGACTTTCCCAAGGTGTTGGTTCAGCTCTCACACACGGGAGAGCAGGTAACGCCCAGCCCTGCTTGCTTTGCAAACACTCTCCCCTGCAGCAGAACATCCCTGTGGCCCAGCTCCTGCTGTGGGGAGGCTCAGATGGGTCCTGCCTGTTACCCAGGAGGTGTGGGAAGATCCAGGACTTGCTGGCTTAGCCAGGGATCTCACCCTGCTCCAAGGAGCTGCCTTGTCACCAGGCTGTCACAGCGTGGGGCACAGCCAGCGCCTGGCCTGGAGAACAAAGCCTGCAGTGGCCCAGGCAAAGCCCTGCAGTGCCCCTGGCCAGGAGAGCAAAGCCCTGAGTGCTCCAGACCAGGTCACAGCGTTTGGGCTCTGCCCCAAGGCAGGCACAGCCCAGCCTGACTCCGCTGCCCCATCACACCTGGCTGCCACAGCCTCGTGCTGTCCTGCTGTGCCAGCACTTTCCTCGCTGTTTAGTTCTAGACCAGCACTCAGGCTTTATAAAACTCCTTCCCTCCTCATCTCCCCTCACTGTCCAGCCTGCTGAGCATACACCTGAAGGCAGCAGAGGTGTGAATATGGAATTACACTGCTATGGACAGTAATGAAGAGGCAGTCAGAGCCCCACAGCTTGGCCAGCAATCCAACCCACCACTGCAAGGGACAGAGCTTCCTGGACCTCAGACTTGTCCTGCCCTCCCTACACCTTCCTTCAGAGCTTGGCAGAGATGACAAGTGCTTGCTTTTGCCTTTCTTAGCACTCCCAAAGACTGAGCAAGGAGCACCGTGATCAGGCAGCTCTGATGTTGGGAAGGTGCAGCTTTAGGGTTCCCTGGTTCTGCATCCCTTTTCTTCCTCTGTTACCTCCCAAAGGCAAAGGACATTTGCTGCATGATGTTGCCAGAATCAGGATCTCAGCACTTTTCCATTTTATCAGGGCTGCTCTCAGAACTGTTTTTCTTTGCTCTTTAGGGGAAGTTATTTATCCCTTTTCCATGCAGCCAGCATCTTCAGGCACTGGCAATTTGACAACTTAATATTCTTTTTCCCTTTGTAGGATGATCACAGTAAAAATGATTACACATATTGCTGTCATTCTATTCTAGTGTGGAAATCAACATCCTTGGCACATCCCAACCCCTGCATCAAACCCCAGCTGTTCCTGAGGAATGGATCTCCAACTCCTCCACAGCTCCCTGGTTCCTGTTGTTCTAAGCAATGAACTAAAGCCTAACTCAACTCCTGGACTTCAGGTCCCTGGAGTGAAGCAGCATGCTGCCTCCTGAACTCACTCCTCAGCAGACAAAAACCTTTTTGCCAGAAAAACGTTCAGCACCAAGTGTGAAAAAGCCATCCCAAAATTTATTCTCAAAAATGTCAACAGAAACGCATCAGTAGATACTCAAAACTACAGAGTTCTTAGAAGTCATACATTCACAATGTAGAAATGTGACAATTGGGATGCCTTTTGCGTGGTCTGTGTAACAATATCCATTTTACAGTGTAAACAGGTACTGGTATGTTCTTACCCACGAGTCCAGCAGGAAAGGCACAACTCGGCATACAGAGATCATAAGCAAGAATCAGGTGCAACAACATCACACAAACTTTTGGTAAATCTGCATTTTTGGGGCCTTCCACAAGAGGCTGGACTTGAAGATTTCCTGCAGTCCACAGCCAGGTTTCTTTCCCTCCTTCAGTCCTTCCACACTAAATGCTCCCTTTGCAGCCTGGTTCAGATCCCACTCCACATCCAGTTCCAGCAGGCGTTCGAGGAATAGTGAAAGGTCAGTCCAGCAACTCCTCAGGTGCTTCCACTAATAATACAACAGGTTTTGGTTTCACATAGTGCATGGAAGCATCTGCTTGAATCTCAGTCATTACAGTGGTCATTATTAGAAAAAATAGACACTACAGCTACAAAAGGAAAAAAATGAGGTAGATAACTTAGAATCCAGATGACTATCCCAGCAACCTTCATACAACACACATGGATCATTAATTACCATTTTGGTGGAATGCAAGCTCACAGACCACCAAAAAAACCTTAATGACCAGAGTAGGAATGCCATCCAAAAACCCACAAAACATTTAACCTAAGCATGAATACTTCATATTTAAATACAGGTTTACACAGATTGATCTCCTAAATTACCCAAACGAAAAAAAAAAATAAAAACAAAAAGTCTCTTGCTAAGGAAACCAGTTCCCATGGCAAATTGCAACAGTCACCTGAGATTCCTTGCAGAGCTTTCAGACCTGACTTCCCAAGGCAAGTCTTCCCTTTCAAGAGGAAACAAAAAAAAAAAGTATATACATACCCACCCATGCTTGTTTGGGGCTCTTGGTATTGAAATAAAACATCTAGGAAAAACTGCACATCTTTGGAAGCAGGAATTTTGGCACTATACTTGAAGGACTGTCCTAGTAGTAGTATTAAATAAGCAGCAGTCAACAACACAAAGAATTAATTACTTAGGAGCAGTGACTAAAGAAAAACAGCAACTTGCTTCTCATAGAACTTCTGAGGCAAAAAACCAAAGGAATTAAAAAAAAAAAAAAACAACTTTGTAGTTTTTATAGCAATTATTAAGAAAAAGTACATTCAGAAACCACACAGAGCCAAAAATCCAAACAGAAAAATTCTAAGAGGGTGGCAGACATTCTAGGATATTTACCCGCATCAATAGTTTCCATTTCTCATCAGTAAATAGAAGCTTTTCCATCAACAGTAGGTTGTTTCCACTCTATTCAAAACCCCCATTATCACTCTAAACAAAGAGGTAAATATTCTAACCTTTGGAATTTCAAGTTGTAGAAACTTCTGTAAGGCTTGTACACATTAAAGTCACACGTAAGAACTACTTTGCAAGACCCGCATCTTTCCAAATAGAAGGAAATCCTATTCTTTATTAATTACTATTTGCAAAGCAATATCATGATTGTACTCTGGGCAACTCTTACAAAGACAACCATAAAATCATTTGCACGTCAATAGGAAAATAGGAGGCCGAAGTGGAATCTCTTAAAAATATATGTTTGTGTCTATATATATTTGTTCTTTCTGTAGGTCAACTCCTGTCGAGTCTTTAGCTGACGGCGATTTTGTTCTCCTCCAGGAAGAGAGGGAACTGGTGTTTTGGCACGCTGTCTGCAGCGGCACCGCCCGCCTTCTCCGCGTCCGAGGCGGCGCCAGCCTGGGCCGAGTCCGCCTTGGAGGCCGGGGCAGAGTTCACGGGCGAGCCCCCGGCCATGGGCACGGGCAGGGCGGGCAGGGCCCCGCTCTGGATCACCGAGATCTCGTTGGCCTTGACGGCCAGCCCGTTGCTGAGCACGGCCGCGTACTGGTTCCACACGGCGGGGTCGATGCTCACCGAGGGCGCCACCATCTCCTTGGGGAACATCTCCGACACCTTCTTGGGGTCATTGCCCAGCAGGGCCATGGGGTTATCGATGGACAGCCGCCTGCCCCGCCTGGCTGAGTTGTTCCACATGTGGGTTCCTACATGGACCTTCCGGAGAGGGGGGGAAAGCAAAGAGAATCGTTAATTCTGCAGCTCTTCCGTGGTGGACCCAAATTCTACTTTGCCTGCAGCCAAGAAGCCCAAAGAAGTCAGGCTTGCTCCGTTTGCATTCAGGTAAATATTAAGTTGGGTGGTTCTTGTCAGAGTTCCCTTCCTGGCGTGTGTCAGACAGTCATTCACTGCCTGACATCACTGTGGCTCTCTGGAGTTGGCTGCTAGAGGGCTTGGAGGACTGTGTTCTACACTTGGAATAAGTGCTGTTGGCAAAGACACCCTCTCTCCCCCAAAACCTTATCTGCTGCAAACACATCATACTGAAAAAAATACTGGGTAATGCAAAAAAACACCAAGTAATTTGGCAGAGAGGTTCATTTAAGCTGAAATCTTCCACACCACATTCTGCTGGTGCTTCCAGCCAAGGCACTGCTCACATGCTGCAGAGTATTTCCTCTCCCCATCAGCATTTATGCAAGAGGACTGAAGAGCCTGAAGAGGTGCTCACAGGGAGGGAGAAGCCTCTGTGCAAGTGAGAGAGCTGAATCCCTCATGGGGCAAATGGATTCATCTGGCAAAAGGACAGACTCACAGCACTTCTTCAGCATGTGCTTAGCCACAATCCCCAAGCACTCTGTGCCATCTCAGGATTATCCTAGTTTATCCCTCCTCATCTTACAAAATTTCAAGCAGTGCAGAGTAATGCATTTACTCAGCAGGCAGCATTTTGTAGCAGTCTATGAAATGCTTATGTCTTGACACATCCAAATCCAAATTAAAAAAGAAAGCAATCTGCTTAGTGAGGGCTAAGCCTCCCCTTCCATCCCAAAAGGAAACTCAAGGACACCAGCAAAGACCTGTGAGTGATCTCAGTAACACACAAAAAACTGTGTGGAGAAACTCAGGAAGGAGACAAGGGTGAAAAGTATTCGAGGAACTAACAGAAAATCAGTGCTGCCTCAGAAGCAGCTCAAATATTAGCAAGTCTTTCCATCTCTAGTCTTAGTCTCACAGACCAAGGAGATGACAACAGACAGGACCCACCTTCAGGTTCCCTTTGGTGGTGAAGGCTCTCCCACAGATGGTGCAGGCAAAGGGCTTCTCCCCAGTGTGGGTGCGCTCGTGGATCTGCAGGGCGCTGGCAGAGGAGAAGTTCTTCCCACAGGTAGTGCAGATGTGCTGTTTGGCAGGACGGCAGAACTTGGGGCGTGGCACCAGGAGAGGGGCGACCCCAGGGGACAGAGCTGGAGGGCCAATGAAGTGGCCAGTGCTGAGGGGACGATCGCTGGGCAGCTCCATTTTTATCAGGGCCGGTGGGGCTCTGACAAAAGCAGCTGGAATACTGCTGCGACCTGGAAAGAAAGCAGAAGTGATGCTTATCCCAGCCTAATTCTGCTTCCGAGCTTAAGCCTGGCTGAGACTCGAGGCCCTGCCTGTGAAGCTGCATGTGCCTGAAGAGCACATCTGCAGAGGCCACCACACTTCCTAGGATACCCCAAAACAAATCTGTTCATCCCTGGGTTTGCTGGTGAGCTTATGAGACAGAAAGTCTTTCAGGTCAAATTTAGATCAACTTTAACCCCAATGCTAAAGAGCCTGAAAACCCCACAGACTATTTTAGGGTTTCCACGTCACACTCTTGGGATAAGCACTCTTCCCTTAAAACACAAATGTGTATTTTTAAAGAGCTGTAAGGAGATGTCAAGTGAGCCCATGAAAGACAGAGAGGGCACAGTCTACATTAATTTCAAGGAGATGACAGCAGTTAAGCCTTTGAATTTTGGGCCTGACTTAGTCAGGAAAACTTTACAGGGCCTATGCCCTTATCCAAGCAGAGGAGCAGGAAGAGGGGAAAGCTGAGGAAGTTTGGTTTCCTGTTGGTCCTTTTAGGATTGATTTCCTTCTGCCCCACCCCAAATCCCTGCCAGCATTCTGCATTACTCACCATATTCTCCATTTGCAAAGTGTATCCCAGGCTCTTCCTTAATGACCTTCCGTCCGATATTGCCGTACGTTAAATCCAAAGCTCCAACAACCCCTTCCACTTCTGCAGGAGCGTTCTCAGGACCCTCTGATTTACTCCCCGTGCCTGAATCCTCCTGGTTGTTGAAGGCAGGTGACTTGGACCTGACGCTCTCAGCCTGGCTGTTGGCCGGGGACAGCGCCTGCAGCGACGCGGCCTCGGAGGCGGCGGGGCTCCTGCCGTTCTGGTAGTCGGCATCGCCCGCCACCGAGGACGAATCGTTGGTCATGGCATCGCTTTCTGCCGAGCCGTTGTCACTGGACTTCAGACTGCTCTGCCGCTGCAAGCTCAGCGAGGAGGCGACCATCTTCATCTGGCTCTCCAGCACTGCGGCCCCAGAGAAGGCGGCGGCCGCGGCGGGCGGCTCTGATTGTGCATCGTACGGAGTAGGAGGTTTGGAGGAACTCCTGGGGCCATCCTGAGAGTCCACATCATCTTCCATGTCTATGCTTTCCACGATCTCCTCTGGGCGACCGATGTCTCCGTTCTTCTCGGGCGCGGCAGGATCCACCTCGGAGCTGTCGCAGGGGGGTTCTGGCATCGGGGTGTTGGGGATCTGCCCGCCCATGTGCATGCGGATGTGCTGCTGCAGCACCACGGCGTTTGTAAACTTCTTCTGGCAAATCGGACACGAATGCTGCATCTTCAAGGGGGTGTTGGCCCGGTGGACGCCATAGTGGGTTTTAAGGTTCCCTTTAGTGGAGAAGGCACGGCCACAGATCTTACACTTGAACGGCCTCTCCCCGGTGTGGGTGCGGTAATGCATTTTCAGCGAGCTCTGGCAGCTCAGCACTCTGTGACAGATCAGGCACTCATTGGGGTCAGAAGTGGATTTGTCGATATTTTCAACCAGCTGCTGGAGCTTTGATGTCTCTGAGCCTTGCTCGTTTGTCCCACCTACGTGGAAGATGCTCACGCTGCAGGCAGCTTGTGGTGAGCTCAAGCTCTGCTCCGTTCCCGACTCGTGACCGACCGCCCCCGACGAGGAGGAGCCACCCTCGCTTTCGGGAGAGGGCCTCGACTGCAGCTCACTTGAGAACGTACCAGGCAGAGCCTCCTTGATGCCTGCCAGGCTGGAGATGGGCTGAGGTGCGCCAGTGGCCGCAGAGGTAGGCAGAGTTGTTAGGAGAGGTTTGCTGTCCACAATCAGGTTGGACTCATCCAGTGGCACAGACATCCCGTACGGGATTCCAGTGCTGGTAGGAACATTGTCCAGGTGCTCAGGAACTGGGTAAGGATTCATCTTTATGTGGGGGTACTTGTCTTTGTGACGCTGAAAATGCACTTTGAGGTTTCCTTTGGTCGTGAAGCGGTTCCCACAGATGTTACACTTATAGGGCCTTTCCCCGGTGTGGGAGCGGAGGTGGATCTGCAGGGCACTGTCGTTGCCAAAGACCTTCCCACAGAATTTACACTTGTGTTTGAAGAACGGCTCCTCTGCGTTCGGTTTGCTTTCGGACACGCTGATGTTGGGCGGTTTCCCCTTGCCCTTCTTTGAGGAATCCATCACGGACGAGACGGCCGAAAGCGGGTTCTGGAAGATGACCGAGCTGGAGGACTGAGGTAGCAAAGGATTTGGGAACTGAGAGATGGAGCCGGGGAGGCCTCGGCTCCCCTCTGGCTTCAGGGGGAAGGAGGAGGAGAGCCCAGCAGCCAGCGAGCTGGCAGCTGCAATGCCAGTGTTAGAATGAGGTAGTTTTCCTTGCTTCAAGGATTCCAGTGATAGGCTCTGGCTTCCAGCTTTCTGTCCGATTAAAGCCACGGCAGCCGAGAGCTGCTGGGACATGTGGGCACCCAGAGCTTTGAGTGGGTCAGTAGCAGCTGCGATGGAGGGGTGCAGGGCGTGGGGAGCCATCATGGCAATCTGGATGCGGATCTGCTCCGTCAGCTGGATCTGCTGGAGCTGCTGCTGCTGCAGGCACACCAGCTGCTCCAGGATCATGGGGATGGCGTTGAACCCGGCTGCCGAGGAGGAGATGGCGTCGGACGTCCGCTGGTTCACGGCCACTTTAGTGCCACGGATGGTCTGCAAAGTCACGTTAGTGTTTGGTACTTTGGGTTTTGGTAGATAGCTTAGGCCAGGAGCTGCAGGTGTAAGAGGGGGTTCTATTTTAAGGTACATTCCTCCTACTGGCTCAGCATCCATTTTTCCTTCTCTCTTTTCCACAGAGGCAGTGCAGCCCTTGGCCTGAATGTCCTTGCGTGTCCTGCCATCCATTCGGTCGCTGGGGAAGGTCCCCAGAGGAGCCTCGGAGAAGCTCTCAGGGGGGACTGCTCCCTCACTGTCATTCATGATTAGAACAGGTGGATTTTTAGTGCAATTTTTCTTATGCTCAAGGAATTCAGAGAGAACAAAGAATTCTGCACAGCATTTCTCACAGATTTTGGTTTCCTCCGTGCGGCACCTTTTGGAACTCATTTCACCATCTCTATCACCTGGGACGTCTTGTGGACTCCCTTAAAATAAAAGAAAGTCACATTATTAATTGCTAGGTTTAGACCAAGCATTCACTATTAAGATTACCAACTCCACCTGAACTGCAAATTAAAATACAAGACACTGGAATTAAGTTTGCAGATCAATCTGAAGTTCTGCTCTTTGTTTTGATGCCAATTCCTTCACAACCCCAAATAAATCTGCATCTCAGTTCAGTTTACAAGAAAAAACATATTTTGAAAGGACTCTCACAAGGCTCAATGAAAAAAGATTTATTCCAAATCCCTTTATACAGGTAAAAATCCCCTGGAACAGTTCTGCAAGGCAGCACCTGCAACACAGCTTAAAAGGAACACCAGGACAGAGGAGGCATTGAAGCACTGAGCAAAACACCACACACAAGTTATCTGCTGTTTACACTTCAGGTTCTAATTCTTTGTTAACCGTCTAGAAATTCATACAAGATCGTTAACACAGGAATTTTGAGCAATTCCTACTGTACCGATCTAAATGAGTTTTGCTCTGCCATTATGAAAGTAATTACAAGCCAAGAGGGCTGACAACAGCAAAGCAAGGCCAATATTAGCTCTGAAATCCTTTGAAAGCAAACACACCCCAATAATAATCTCTACACGGACACAGTAGCAAAGACCTGATTAAATTCCGGAACATGACACTCCAGTATGCGCCTCCATTGATACTTATGATTATTAAAACAATAATACAAGTAACAAGTCCTGCTCGCAAAACTACACCAAGGCATTTCCGACCTCGCAGGAGGCCTCCTTCAGCCGTACCCACAACTCACCCACTTCTGGGAAGGGCAGGGAAAGCCAAGCTGGGCTCCGAGTCCACTCCTGCCCTTCCACCACCAGCACACCACAGCTCAGACTGAGCAGAATTTGTACATGGCCCAAAAGAAAAAAAAAAAATCGGAACTGTAAGAGGTTAAGAGAAATGATAACCAAAACAGGATGTTTTTGCTCAGCCTTGCCATCCTTCAAACAACAAACTCCCAGCCCGCTGGAGGGATTCCAGCCCCCTTGGCTGAGGTATCCCGGAGCTGGGTGGATCTGCTCTCCTTTGGTGGGTGCCAAGGGTGCAGTGAGTTCAGGGAAGGTGTCACCCCTGTCCTGCCCAGACCTGCCGGCTCCCCCGGGTCCCCAGCCGCCCCCGGGATGGGACGAGGTGAAGCTCAGGAGCTTCTCGTGGCTTTGGTTTGTGCAAGGTGTGGCCAAACCGCCCCGGGTGTGTCCTGAACGTGGAGGGGACCATGTCCAGGTGACAACTCGAGCACATTACCCTGCTTGAGAGGGTGTAAAACCGCTGGGAGGGAGGATATGGCAAACCTTGTCATTTCTGACCTCAACAAGGGCACTGTGTGCGCTCAACTAGGCAAACTTCAACCGTTTAATGTTGTGTGGCGTGAAGTGCTGTGAAAGTTTACTTGTAAAAATAAACACTTGATCAATAGCAAAAACTCGCAAGTATCAGAGGCCTGTTCTGCTGTGATCTGCAGAGCATTAAATCCAAACCTGCACAAGTCCTTGAACGGGGAAGGAAGGGAGTTCTCAGCACAGCTATAATCAAAAATGTTTGGATGCCTCCTATTTAAGCAGGGAAAATTAAACACTTCCCCTTCGGCCCAAACAACTCCTGTAAAGTGAAAGAAACAAGAACGGCAGCACACATTTCCCATCCCAGATATCATTAAAGTGATGCCTCTAAAGCTGATTTAACTCTAAAAACACACAGAGAAGTCCAGCCTGCATACAAGCAGAATTACTGCACAATTCAGAACCTGGTCAACAGAGTCCACCAGGATCAAGAACAGATTATTTTAAACTTGTTTTGCAGGAGTCTGAGCGGATATACTTGGAAAGAAGGTACCTGGATTAAAAAAAAGACAATAAACCTGCAGAACTACTCTACACTGACTTGAGAGGTGTTCGACTACGTTCCTGCTTCATAGAATACACTAAAACAGGAAAATGTCTTTTCCAAACCCTTAAGCATTTGGGGCTCTCCCAGTCCCATCTCCCAAGCAGAACAACACTGTTTCCACATCACAAAATATTAAAAAATAACCTCAGCTTTTACTTTTTCCAGTGGCACAGAAATGTCTGCACCAAACACTGTTGCCCACCCCCAAGGAGATATTCCAGGATAATGTCTAGACAAGTCCTCAAACTTTAACTGCTTCAAAGCATCCGATCATTTATCTCCTTTCCCTTGATAATACTTCTTATTTTTCTCCTTCTGTGCTGATAAGATCACACTAAATTCAATGCCCCTTTCCCAATCTCCAGCACAGCCCACGCTCATTTTCGTAATTCTGAGGAGCTCTGGTAACTTTCCTGGTTCTGAGCAGCAGTTGCCATCTCAGAGAAAGAAACTCCAGGGCACTGGAGGTCCCTGTGCTGGGCAGCAGAGGTTGGCAGCCCTGCCCTGTCACATATTCTCCTTTCCCTGACAGTGAAGCATTAGCTTCGCACTCTGAATAAATTCAATTCAGAGCTTGAAACGACTTGCTGCATGACAAATAGGGAAGTTATGCATTATTTTCCCTTTTACCTTAAAGAAAGGGTTGTAGATAAATTCACAAGTAGGACGCTGGGTTATTTTACAGTAGCTGGAATAACAAAGGAGCTATCGACTGGTTTTGTAAAAAACCCAACGGCTTCTGCTAAAATCATCGTGATTTGTAACTACCTCCTCTCCCCTGCCCCAAGTGCTGCCATCAGAGCCCCTCAGCTGCCCGAGCCCAGCAGTGACCACTGAAATTAAATTACAGCCTGAACTGGGGGTTTTTCATGCCAGGAGGGCAGCTCTGCCCACGACTGGCCGAGGATTCACCCAGCACTGCCCTGCCACGACCATTGCTCCTGCACTTCACTTCACCCTCTGCAAAGGCTTCCCAGGGACAGAATTCTACTGTGGCTTTTTTATCTCCCCACCCCCGAATTTCAGGAATGTTATCTCTCAGCATCTAGTTATCCAATAAGTTAGAAGAATGCAGTAAACCCAGCAGGGGGGTTAGATTGAATCACTGGCAAATGGATGGATAAAATCCACTATTGTGTAGGACAAGGCGGTCATCGAAAGGGAAGGCTGATAAAATCCACACCGCTCAAATGATTTTTTTTTTTTTTAAGGAAAACAGTAAAAGGAGTGAAGTAAATCTGGTTCGATGTGATTTCAAGAAGAGTGCTGCTGGCCTACCACTCATCTAAGCCATTAGTGACTTTTTTTCCTCAACTTTATTTCACTTGAATTGGGATGAAACAGAACTCAAGCCTTCCCACCCCCTTTTTTGATTCGGGAGTTTTAATACCTTTGGTGAGCTTACTGTCCCCACAGCCTACGTTTGATCAACTACTTTTACTTTAAGGTTAACAAAGACCATGCACTCCCCCGGTTTAAATTAACTCTCGGAGGATTGATTACCACCCCTCCACTCCTGGACACGAACCCTCTGCAATCAGCTCGCTGTCGCTCTCAGGGTCGCGTTTCCCTGATGCTTTTCTCCTTCTCCAAAGGAGAGGACTTCCAAAAGCTCTAAAATGCCCCAAATCGCCCTTCTCCCACCACCAAACACCATTTAGCGCATTTTAACTTCGACAAAAACACTTTTTTGAGTAAGTAAAACGCACGACTGACAACTCACAGAGATATTGCAAATGCCTTGATGCTCCCTACGCTGAGTTCATCAGCTGCGTTTTTCTACCCAAGAACGAGGCAGAAACGCGTTACCCCCACAATCAGCATTTCACTGCTTACAGCCTCTCTCCCAAGGCTTCCATTATTTTATTATCTACCCACTAATTCCCCCTTTGGCCTATCCCCAACTTCAAGCGACACGTTCAGCGGAAGGCAGAACAAACCAGAGCGAATTTGCTCGTGAAGAGCGAAATAAGCGCAAAAACGCGCGGGGAGAGCGGGGAGCCGAGGGCGCAGCCCCGCTCCGGCCGGGCTCGGAGCGCCCCGGGCCGGGCTCGCTGCCGGGGCCGGTCGGTGGAGGGCACTCACGGCCCGTGCTCCGGCCCCGCCGGGCCACCGGCAGCACCCCGGGCGGGGCCAGCGCCCCCCGCAGCCAGCGGAGCGGGCAGAGCCCCGCACCGCGATCCGCAGCCACGGGGGTCGCTCCAGCCGGCCCCGAGCCCCCCGGCCCTACCTGGAGCGCACTTAACACCCGCACGGTGTTTAAGAGCGAGCTAAACGGCGCAAACCCCGCTGCCAAGGTCAATTGCATGAGAGTCCTAATTGTGAGCCTGACATCAACTTACCACCCACAGCAAGCAGGAGGAGGCAAAGGTTAGAGCAGCAGCTCTGTCAAAACGTCACATGCCGCCGAGCGCGGCGAAAGGGCTCCATCCCCGCTACGAATATAATGTTTCACTTACGTAAAAGGAAAAGCAAGCCGGGCATCGCCCCCCTCCGCCCCCCGGCACCCTCTCTCCCTGGCCGGGCTGCGGCACCCCGGGCACGGCGGGGATGCTCCCGCACCCGGGGCTCCCGGCCGGGCCAGACAGCAGCTTCGGGCAAGAGAAACAAACCGAAGATAAACCACCACAAAACCTGGGCTTTCCGTGTTCAACCTTTCCTCGTCCAACAGCCCTCTCCAGTTCTACAGAGCTCCGCGCACGAATCGGGAAATATAATTGAAGCAAAGCTACGCTAATTTTACCCCGAGGGAAAAAAAAAAAATAAAATTGCAGTTTGATACTGTATTTTTAAGAATGAATCCGATTTTTAATGGCAGCAATCCAGCACAATAGGCATTTTCAAGCCCTTTGTGGAAATGCTAATTTTCAGTATGTAGCATTATTCCCCTGTGACCACCTGCTGATTTTTTGACCTGTTAATGGATCCCCAGGTTCGCGGGACACTTTAACCCGCTGCATTGTTCACAGAGGTGGGTCCCAAATCGCTTTGCGAAAAAAAGGGAATACTTGCAAAAAAGGAGATAAGGGCTTGATTTTATTATTACGAGTATGTGTATATCCTCGCTAATGCCCCAGACAAATCCCTGCGGAATTTCGACTTTGTTATGCAACTTCATCACTTATTATTTACGGGCACACCTGGAGCGGGGAATATCGAGACTATTTGGGAGATTGGCGGGCGGTCCGAGCCGTCGGAGCCGCAGCCCCGGGTTGCATTTCGGAGAGCGGAGATCCCGCAGGACGGGACCTGCCCTGACCCCCCAAATCCACAGCACCCCACGAGCAGCAGGAGAATCCCCCCAGGCGGGGCCACAGCCTCCCCAGGTCCGCCGGCCTGGGCGGCCGCTGAGCGCTCCCGGAGGGATTTCTTCCAGGGTTTGGTTGTTAAAATTGAGAACGGGAGGGGGGGGAAAAAAAAGCCCGAACAACAATAACAAAAAAGCAGCTGGCCATTGCCCCGGAGAGCGCGGTGTGGAGCGATCCTCCCTCCCTCCCTCCCGCACGCCTCCCCCGCCCCAGCGGCCGCATCAGGAGTGATTAACCCTTTTGTTTCAGCGCGGGGCCGGAGGTGCCTTTCCAGCAGCGGGCAGAGATTTACATGTGGAAACATCACCTCCATCCCCCAACCTAACCATATGCACAAAGGAAAACAGTCATGCATTAAACATGGGATTTATTGCCTTCTGGCCAGCATGCTGTTTCTTAAGTCACCATTAACCGGACCCAACAATTGCACATTTCGACTCAAAGAAGAGAAGGGGGAGGAGGGGAAAAAAAATTAAAGAGTCCGAACCTCCTGCGGGCTGGGAATAAGCAGCTCCCGTAACGTGCGTGGGTTTGATCAGTTCTAGGCACGGACACAAAATCAGTCCCAAAAGCAAGCAAAGATCCCAAAGAAAGTTCCTGGGGGGCACACGGAAACATTTGGGCACAACAACCGCAACAACTCCGAACAAACTCCCCGGCCGGGACGGGCCGTGCCCTCCTCCCGCCGCATTCCGCCCGGGAGCGGGACGGGCACCGCAGGAGCGTCCCGAGCTCCGCAGCGAGCGCGGCGATAGCGGGGGAAGAGCCCGCGGCGGGGCCAGGGAGCGCCGGCCCCCGCAGGCCGGCTCGGGAGGATGCTGCTCCGGCAGCCCCGCTCCCGTGGGGGCCACCAGCGAGTGCCGCCTGCCCTTCCCCTGCACGCCCACCCCACCGGCAGCTCCCGACCGAGTTCAGGCAGAATTTCTGCTTTTCCCGTAGCGCGGCCCAGGAGTGCGAGCTCCCCAAAAGGGGGGAGAGCGACCCGCGGTGCCGAGTCCCCCACGCCGCCCAAGTACAAAGCGCACACCCCACATTAGCTCACCGGAGTTATTTTAGGAAGTCGGAAATCAAAGATGGCTGGAGGTCAAGCTACAAAAGGTCCAGGGCGATTGTGATCTCCAACAAAAATAGTCCGAGCGTGGAGGTTTTTCCCCCGTTTTTTTTTTGCTTTTTTTTTTTTTCCAAAGCCCCACAAAAATTCTCATCTAACTCCCGACAGAGTGCTAAGCACACCGAGGAAACCCAGCCCGAGCCATTTCCTACCCCTCCGAAGTTCTCTGCAATTTCTCCCTCTGCTCCCCCACCCCTCTA
>VYZP01012395.1:0-14280 GCA_013400635.1 Hypocryptadius cinnamomeus
AAAACTTATTCCTATTGTATCATTTGTTACCGCAATCTGAAATTGGTTCTCAGTTTGTCAGTAGTGTAATGTTTTTCAAAAATGTATCCATGCATACAATTATAAATGTAGCTGTACTGAATTTACCTTTTAATCACACCAACATGGCTTTTTTTTCTCATCAATGACTGATCAAAGTGAGGTCTCTTTATAGCTGGGTCAAGTTATCCTTCAGTATCCCATAAGTGTGTAAGGAGCTTTTTTGTTCCAGTAATACACCATGAAGAGTGAAGCCCCTTGCTTCCCTGCAGTTTAACACCATCAGAATTTTTCCTTCAAGTTCAATGGAATTTATATGCAGAGCTCTAATGAATGGCATATCTGAAAGATCTCCTTTTCTGCAGATTATGTTCATAAATCTCTATCTGTTCCTCATTTTTGTGATTGTTTATTCAATATCTTCTGCAGGGTTTTGTCAGACAAGCACTGAACTTGACAAATGACAAGAGGATTCCTCAGAGGGACCAGATAGGTTATTCCAGCATTCAAAACTGAATTAAGACCAAAATTCATATGAAAGGATAATACAGGGTGCTATCAGATGCACTTGTCTTTAGCTCATTCTTCTTAATTAAGGCTGAATCAATTGAAAATGGGCAGATTTATTTGCTCTTACCCTGGTTAATATTGTCTTGAAGAGTGGAATAAATGTTCAGCTGATGTCAGTCACTGCCATTCTTGTTCAGGTTCACTGAAATCTTCTGGACTCTTGTCAGTGCTTTTGCCTTGCCTTCTGAGTTGGGGCTGCAAAAATCCAGCAACAGGTCAAGTGATAGCATGATTTACATATTTTTGTTGTCTTTTGTCCTGTTGCTTGGGCAAAAATGGTTCTGTCTCCAAGCTTTACTTACAAATGTTTAGAAGGAGGAAAACATCAGATGAAAATGGATGATCTGCATTTGTGGGTGCTTGCCTTGTACTGTGACACAAGGGAGAGAGAAAAAGAATGATTTATTTGTTGGTGTGTGCTGTTATTGTAGAGAATAAATTGCACTGAAATATTTTAGCAAGAGATAAGCAAAGGTGTTTGATCATATAAGAGAAATGGGTTTTAATGATCCTGCCCATTCCTGTCTGCATCTCAGATTAGAATTCCAGAAACAGATCAAGCTGACTTTTTTTTTCTTTTTTTATTAGAACTATTTTCTGAAACAATAATAATCTGAAATGGAACCAAGGGAAATGCCATAAGATTTAAAAGTTGATGTGCATGTTTTTATAGCACACTCAGGCCAGGTGTCTTTAAACAGAGCAAATCTATTTACCATTATGGGTAGGTTACTTACCAAGCAGCTCAGTAAAATTCTTGTTTGCAGGACAAAGTATCACTGACATGACTGGGGCAAAGGGTGTGACTGGTCATATGCAGACACTGTTTATTAAATAGGGTTTAGGAGGTAAACTTAGGCTTCTGAGCTCAATCAAAGCTTTGCTGGGATTCTTTTTTTGTTGTTTATGAAAGACTGATATATCAAATCATGTGATCTTTTAGTAATTGCCACTCTTGAAATGGTAATTTAGCACAAGTGTGATAGACTTTGTGTAGGAGAGTTGCATATGAAATAAAATATTATGGTTTACAGTAATGTACTTCACTTTTATACCTTGACCAATCTTACCAAGTATTGAAAGAATCTCTCTTGATCACAACAGACTAACCCAGGTAAGCTTATTGCTGAGCCAGTGTGACAGTGCCTTCCAGGGAGAGCAAGAATGAAGTTGGGTGTTGGAATCTAAGGGCTGTTTTGTTGTGGAGGTAATTCCCAAAGAGTGTCTCAGACAGGTCTTGGCAATATCTGTGTTTGTCTTGTGTTATTTCAGTAATACTATCAAATTATTTGGGTGGACATAGACAGTTCAGAGCAGCACTAGAACTTCCAAGCTTGTTTTGTAAACAGTCCTCATGGCCCTGCTGAACTTTTTTGTTTCAAAATATGCTTGTAGATAGAATCAACAATAAATAATATGTAATAACACTAACAACTCTTTACAATGCAGGTAGCTAAAGCATTAGTTTATGCCTTGGAGAAAAAGTTTAGGATGTGACAATTGCCACAGTTAAGCCTGCAAGATTTACCTTTAGTTTGCCTGTTGAAATCAAATGTGCAGAGAAAACGTTGTCAGTTGCACAGTCAATACATACATTCTACGTTAGAGCCACTAATTTCTGTTTATTTTGTGCCAAAAAGAACACTTTAGTTATAACCTGTGACATCTGTGGCTCACTTCTATTTTTCAAAGACCTTCCATATTCTGTTGCTCTCTGTATTCCTTAGCCTTTGCTTCTTCGTTGCGGTTCAGATTTTTTAAATACCAACCTGATATGAGTGAGATCAGTTGTCCCCTGATATAGTTCTGTTTTGAATATAAGCGCATGGGATGATACAGGTTATCAATATTTGATAAACAGTGCCATTCTGATGTGTCAACAAATGAGGGTTTTGACAAACACTCACTAAATGATCCTGAGAATAACCTTTAGACTTGAATGACTTGGATTGATTTTTTGCTGGTGCAATGCAATCCTTCCAGAATCACCTTATGCATTATTCTGAGTTCTCTTGTCTCTAGTTCTTGTTCCTTTTGATTGTTATGCTCTTTGGATTGGTATTTTAGTAGTGCTTAAAGTTTTGGTCGAACTTTTACATGTGTAGGGGCAGCTAAGGTCATAAATGCCTGCAGAGCAAACATTCTGTCAACTAATCTCTAATCTGAGAGAAGCATCTCCTCAGCTCATGGCAAGTGAAACCACTGAATGGGGCCATTTCATTTCATCAGGAGCCTGAATGGTCCCTTTTCTCTGCAGCTGTCCATTAAGCATGTGACAGAAGTACCACTGCCAGCCCTGAATTAGCAATGCAGCGCTCTGCGAGCCTTAATGAACCTCAGCCTGTTCACAGCAGCACCACTCGAGTCCCAAGACTGCAGTTACAGTACTTAGGCAGTACAGATTGTTAAAGAGGAAGATTTTGCTTCAGCCTGTTGCCAATCCTCTTGTTGCAGGGGGACTGCACTGCAGTAGGGCCTTCTTGCTGACAATGGAGGAAATTCAGTTTTCTGTGGCTGTTTCGTACAGTCCGTGGGGTATTTAAAAACAACCTTTAATGAGGTGACATGAAATGACAGGTCTAGAGCTTAGAAATAGCTCTATTGCTGACTGTCTGCTTGGAATTGGAGAATATGGTGCTGAAATAGAGACCCTGGGTTGCAGTGAACATTAAAAATGGGATAATTCAGAGACCTTGCCTGCTGCTTCCTTAGGGTTAGTGCTGTGACAACAGAGCCGAGTATAATGTCAGCATCTGAGCTTCCCTGAACTCACTGGCATTGATGGCACATATGGGGAAATAGAATGTCATCTACAGCTGTAGAATAAGAAAAAAACGAGTCCTAATGTGCAGATTGGGTAATACAATAAAGAGGGCTCAAGAATACCTTACACAGTGTTTTTAGGTCTGTGAATGCAAGGTGGGCTGCACAAGTTTTGTTGCTATACAAAACAAAATGGCAAACAAACCCAGGAATTTGATAGATCTAAACATCATTGCAAGAAAAGAAAAGATGAATACTGGAGAACAATACAGGCATGAAAAAGTTTGAGATTAGGGGGCAAAAAATGTGCACTAGCTGAATGAAGAAAATAGTTCAAATTAGAGGAAGAAGGATTGGTAAATCATTGCATGAAGATACTGCTGAAATGGGTAGTTATAATTTCTCAGTACACAGACAAGGAGTGACATTTACAATGACTTTAACGTTCATGTTAAGCATCAAAACAAATTCCTGAAGATTTCATAATATTTCATAAATGTACAATAGAAATCCATCATCTAAATTAGCAAACCAGTTATTTGCCCATTTTCCTTTAAAAACTCAAGTTCTTGTCTCTTCCAGAATACAATCCAAAGAATCTGAAGACTTGGGAGGCAATACTGGTTTTGGGGAGGGCTTGTAAGGTGATGAAACCATTGAAGTTGTGGACACCTGATGGAAGTAAAATGCCTTGAAGTACTTTTTCAGCCAGTAGTGTGCTAAATACAGAATTATATCTTTGGAAGGCACAGTAAATTTATCTGAAATGCCAAGCCCCCAAAAGCTTCTGTGAGTATTTCTTTGGGCTTGCATATATTTTTGTGTTCTCCACTTTAGGTGGAGAGGGTAATGAATACGTGATTCTCTTTTTACCTTCTTAATATGTTCATTCAGTGAAAATATATGTTAGCTTGACCTATGTTTCAAACTCCTAAAAAAGTAATATAAATAATAGCAAGTGTCTTTTGAAAGGTATAATTTCAGTGTCTGTAGGAGTGAGGCTGGTCCTTACATTGTGCCAGTGAGGTACAGAAGTGAAAACTGTGACTGAATAAGAAAGTAGATGAGTAGAGGACTAAGAGGAGAACCTGATGAGTACACTATGAGAAATGACCAGCTGAAAAAGATGGTTTAAAAAATCTGTACTGTTTAGTGTGTCTTTTATAAATACACATAGGAAACAGTGATACAGCAAAGAAATTAAGACATCTGTTCATTTATGGACTGCAAATGAATAGAAAGGTAGAAAAAGGTAGTTCTAGTTTTAAATTATTTGTTTCAAACTCAAGTATAAAACTCTACAATCTGAAAAATATTTTTTTATTATGAAGTTTGTAAAAAATGTCATAAAAATAGCAGAACAGGATGCAGAGTAAGAGAGTTCATGCAGGCAGCTGCAGTTTTTCAGTTAACAGACTTCGCCTCAAACTTGTCTGCCTGTTGTAGTCTACATGCTGCACAAATTTATTTTTGTCTCTTAATTTATTCTAACTTTCCCATTATCTAGCCTGTCCTTGCAACACTTTTGAGAAATTACTAAACCCTGTGAAGCACAGACTAGACTCCTAGATCAGGTTATTTTATGTCTTTATTAGACAATCCCATTAGAACCTCACCAGTGGCAAAGGAGGGAAATATAATGCCATCAGCACCCATATAGTGCTGCACTCTCCCAAAGTTACTGGCATTAGTAAACTCATCTTACTGCCAAAACCTTTTAAAACAGTCTGCAAGCTAATTTCATTGACTTATAAAACTATTTGTACTGAGCAATTCATTTTATGTTCTGCACTGAGGAACAAATACCACCTTAGGTTTAAGTTGACTGTGTTGCTGAGATACCACCCTGAGCTAACTTTGTATTTTTATGTCCCTGAGGGATTTCATTAAGGTAGTAGAGCAGTCTCTATCAAATATTCATAACCTCTAGTAAATGAAGTAATATCTTCCTTTTCATTGCAGTTTGACACAGACACGTTTGTAGCTGACAGTACTTGCACAGATCCACAAATTGAGTTTTTGCCAGTTGGAGCTCTGCTTCATAACATTTTACATGTTGCTGTTGTTTTCTAAATTTTTGAACAATGCAAACATTCTGCCTTGTTAAAAGGTCTGCATCCTTTCAGACCAGAAGCATCTGATAATTCATATTCATATATCATTTTTGCATTTAACTAGTTTGGGGGCTTTTTCTCACGCCAAGATCTTTGTGGGAATGTAATGTCATATTACACCACCTCTAACTCAGGCTGACTCGTTACTCAGTTGGGAGCCTATGATCTTCTGAGAGGTCCAGAAATGTGCAAATGGAGTGGTTATAAGCAATAACACAGAACAACCTTGCCTGGAACTGAAGTATGAGGCAGTACCTTCCTAGGATTTCACATGGCCATACAGTGTGTGTAATTCAGTTCTGAACGCAGCTGGTTCCAGAGTACACTTTCAGGAGATGCTCTTTGAAGTAGATGTATCTGATTCTCATTTGCATTTTTATATAAAGGTGCCATAATGCAAATAAATTGAGCTGGCCTACTTAGATGCTTGAAGTTAGGCATGTATTCCTGCATCTTGCTGAATAAGATCCTGACTCTGCACTTCATTGACTTCAAAGTCTTTCTTTTGAATCACTGAGTTTTTCAGCTTTTGTACTCTTTTCAGCCAGAGCTGTCAGATACTCTTTTTTAACTGACCACCAATTGTGAATAACAATAGGCTTTTGGTTTTTGTTTTCTCTTATGTGTGAGATATTATCTGTAATGTTACTTCATTGTCATTTTATGTCTTTAATTTGTCTGTTCCACCAAATGCAGAAAGTGGGACATACAGAATTTTCTGGCTCTTACAAGAGGTGGAACAGAAGTCTCTACAGTTAGACCTTTCGTGCTATTGCACCACTACAGTGATCCCATAAAAACAGTGAAAGGGATGGTTTAAAAGGGCCTGAAATGAAAAAAATGTGATGTAGCATTGTTTCCTCAGGTGTAATTGTTGGTTATGCTGTACGAGTGGGTGAAATAGGCAAGAAAAGAAATATTTGAGAATTATGCAGCTGTGAGAGGACACAGACTCTCTAAATATCTTGTGAGCAGCATGGGAGCATTGAACAAATCATACTGAACCCGTTAAGATTTACCTGCATGAATCAATGTAAGACATCTGCTGCACCTTGCTGTATCCTACTGGAATGGCAGGCACTGGGTGTTGCCCTTGGGGTCAAGATGCTGGGATGAGCAGATGTAACCAGCCATGTGAACTGCTGGCTGAGGGGCTTGCAAGGAGGACTGGCTCATGAGCAGTGATTCCAATATTCCTGATGGACCACCAAATCCAGCTAAACAGACCTGACTTGATATTTATGGAGGGAGGTCAGCCCTCAGGGGCCTCCAGCTGCAGGCACACAGTGTGTGGTGATTGGGAGTGGGGCTGGCCCAGCCTCATCCCCAGTGGGTGCAGCTGTGAGCAGCAGGTGAGCAGCACTGACAGCAATGAGCCATGGAGTGCCCAGGGGCACTGAGCAACCACCAAAGGGAACAGAGGGCACACAGGGGCAATGCATCAACAGGAGGGGGATAAAAGGCTGGGCTGAAGGACAAGGAGGGCAGACGCTTGAAGCCTTCTGAAGTGCCACATGTTACTCTGTATGGGCAGATGCTTGAAGCCCTCTGATATTGTGTGGTGATACTCTGTGTACCGTGGCTGTCTCAACTGTGACACATGCTGTGACATCCAGTGGACATGAAATCCATCCTCACTCAACCCTGAGGAGCAGTTCTGGCTGGTGATGGACATCCACAACAGTGGTGTGATGGCAGCTGCAGGCTCCTGTCCAAACTGGGGCTCTTGAGGTGCCCGGGGCAGGGCTGAGCTTCTGTGTGATGTTGAGAGGTTCTGGGGACGTGCAGCTCTACAAACTCAGGGTAAGTTACAATCAGTAACTTAATATTTTAGCTTCATAGTTCCTCAGTTTACCTTTGCATACTTTATATGTTGTGATTTTGGCTATTGGATGGTGTTTCAGTTAATTCATGTTAATGTAAACCTTTAAGGCAGTTGTAGAATCTCCTGCTGTTTCTAGAAGACTTCTAGTGAAACCGTAACAGGTCTTAAAAGCAGCATGCTGGTCCCACAGTTGCATACAGACCTTTATCTCAGGTAACTGTGAAACCACTGCCAAGCACTTTTCAGAGAAACAAGCCATGATGCCTTCTCTGATGCTGAGCTCCTCTCTGGGGGCTGATTTAAGAGCAGAATAGTGCAAATGAGCTGCTAATCACACTTATAGGAAAAAGTCCTTTATGGAAGGGGTTGGGAGGGCAGTGGCTGGGGGTGGCTGTGAGCTTTTGCTGGTGTATGCCACACATTTCAGTTTGACTTCCTCCTGAGCAAGTGTTTTCTTTCAAATCTTGGTTCCCACTGATGTCTCCCTGGTGCACTTTCAGCACCAAAAGTCACACAGGGTGTTTCATCACCACATTTCCAGGCTAGGTGTAAAAAATGTATGGAATTTTTTTTTACAAATATATTAAATAGATGTGTGGGAATTCCTTGACTGCTTTCTTCAGACATGTTTTACTCTGGGGGGTAATGCCAGAAACTAATCTTGTAATGAGTAAGCTAAATAAGATTATGGCTCTTGTCCTATTCTAATTTCAAAGCAGGGGAGCTGCTACAAGTGTATCAGTTAGTTGATGTGAGTGTAGGGAAAAATCTATTTAACTGTTACGAGATTGCATGGATAACTTCTCCGAAAATGCACAGGACATTGCAGGACTGGACATTTTCTGAGCTGCAGAAAATTTCATTTTTCACTCTTTGAGAGGTGGGAGAGGGAGATGGATCCATTTGACATGATTTTAAAGCACTAGAAATTACTTCTAAATGTGTGACCAGCTGAACAAACTGTTGTATTTGAAAAACTGATCCAGATTCTGATTTCAATTACTGTGATGTGAACTCACAAAAATTGCAGTGAGTGTGTTGGAATTGCTCTGGATTGAAAAAGGAGTAGGAAAACAATTATCTGGCCTGCTGTGTATTTGTGGGATGTCCTTTTTAAAGGTAAATGTTATTTTGAAAACTTCTGGAGAAAAAAACCCAATTTGTTTTTCAACTGGATGTTATATGCGTGAAATTGCTTTACTCAGTGGCTAATAGTTCTATTATAAATAATAAATAGTTTTTAGCTTATAGATGGAGAATACTTCTGGAGGGAAAGGTGAATTCAACTAACCTATCAAGAAGCAAACAAAATGTAATTTAGTTCATAATTTCTAAGAATATAGAATCCTATTCTTCTTATGTGGCTAATGAATGCAGTCAGAAAGTCTTTCCAAAACTGACAGTACTGCGAATGCCACTGTCCTTATGTTGCCAGATTCCTAAATTAGAATGAATACATTTTTCTGATTTGAATACAAATTATATTTGCCAGATATAATCTGAGTTGTCATTACATTCTATCAGGTTTATGTTGTGACTGAGCTGAACTTCAAATCCTGCTAGCACAGAAGTTGAATAAAAAGGATGAGTGTAGACCATATATTGTATGAAGAGCTGCTCTGAAGTTTTTCAGTGTTTTATATACCACAGCATGCATCTCAGAAATTTATGATACTGCAATTCACATGCACTGATATTTCCTAATATCCCTTGGGCTTTTCAGAATTAAGAGTAATGATTTCTTAAATGAGAACCGTGTTGCACCTCAGGCCAAAATCTCAGCTTGGTTTTGTTTGTTGAAGAGATTTTTGTAGGTGAATGATAGGATAACTAGCATCAAGAGAATTTTTTTCCAAAGGATTAATGAAGCAGTTTTTATGTTTTAATAATTCTTAGGTCTCTCTATAGCTAATTTACTATATCTGTTCAAAACCCTGGAGTTGAAATGTAACTCTGGAAATTGTCCAGTTGTCTCTGTGAAGTTACCCAGGAGACCAGTTGTAAAAGAGAAAAAATTCATGGAGGAGGATTCCATGTATCCTAAATCAGATTCCATGTATCCTAAATCATAACAAGCACTGTAGTATCCAGAAAACCTTGGTGCCTTCTAATAGAGGTGTGCTTTTAAGCTGTGCTTGTCTTGAGACCAAGTTGTCAGCGTGGAGGCCAAATGGAGCTGATGTCAGGACACTTTAGTGTCAGGCACAACCAATGAAATAATTTCCCTGCTCTCTGCAAACGAGGTGTGGTGTGCTCTGGGAGGAAGGTCCAGTGGGTCAGCCCAGTGGTGCCAGCTGTGCTGCACAAAGACAGATGCTCCAGGGCTGTGGGGTTCATCCTGCTTCTGCCCAGCTACTCAGGGTCTGCTATGGGTCTCTCCCAAAGTTACTCCTGAGCAGACTCATTATAGGATTAGGTAGGAGATACTGAATTCTGACTTGTTCATTCTGAAACTCCCCAAATCTGACTTGTAACCTTTGGCTTAGAGACCTGAGACCTCACTGATGGAGATGGAGATAGTGTTGATTGATTGGTTAGGTGACACGTCTCTGCTAGAAAAAAAACCTTCAAACCAACCAATAAAACCCTAAAACAGAGGCACCATAAGTGAATTGATCTTTCTGGATGATTTCTTGCTCTCACAGGGTCTGTTTCCTTATTTCCTGCCTTGTTCTACACGTTTGCCTAAATCCAAACCACTTTAAACCAGCACAGAATTCATAGTTCAGAGTAAACAGTGGAGCTGATTTCAGAGTGCAGTTTTCTGTTTTATGCTGAATTATGAGGTGCTTACCTGAGAAAATGCCTTTTATTTCTTCTCAGAAATCAATACTTGGGGATCTTTGCAGAGGACAAAGCTCTCCCTCTTTGGATGCACAGACAATGACAGCTGGCACAGTGCTTTCATGGGTTCTGAAAACTTCCCATCATATAGTCCTTTTCACAAACTGAAGTAGCTAAATGTCTTTTATTCTTACTAGCTGTCATGTATTTCAAAATGTACTTTTATTATTCTTAGAATATTTTTCCTTGTTTCCACCTTATTTCCTCCTCCCTGATTTACATGCTCTGATCTTGATTTATGTACTTTGTTACATGGTTCTCCCTATGTTCCATGGGTTTTGTTCCATGTATTTCTATTCTGTCATTTCACTTCCCTGGATGAATATTTTTCCCTTTTCACTTAAGTTCATTACTCTCAGTTCTATTTACCTTTGTTTTCCTCAGCAGCTTATCTGTTTTTATTACTTTTTGGGGAGTAGTTCACAGTTCATGTTGCTGAAATACTTGTAAATGTCCTGATATTAATTTTTTTTTAAATTAGGATTATGAAGTATGTTTGCAAGAGGGAGTTTTGCTACTAAGAAATATAAATATATTACTATGAGCCAGGGAAATCTTTTTTTTCCTTGGAACTCACTCCAAGTGGTCTCTGCCATTACTGGTTCTTAGAGCCACAAAATAGAATTAGCAAGGTCTTCTGAGTCTGAACACTGCTAGGAGCTCATTAGGGGGTTTAAACACCAAGCCCATATGTTATATTTGAAATTTTGCATACATTTTCCTAAAGTATCCTCATCATTTTCTCCTTTTAAAATCACGGTTATTTGGAATATCTCTTGCCCTAATTCTGGTCATTATGATGTCTCCTGGTGTTTATTAACCACATTGTGTGTGTAAACAAGACCTAAGTGCACAGCAAATTAGAAAATGCTCTGTGGCTTGGCAGCACAGCTTCATCTAAAGGTGGAAGATGTGCTCTGGTCTTCAGACTCCCTACATTAACAATAAATCACATTATATACATATATATATGTATAAAATACAGAGCAGCTTGGTAGGCCTTCTGTAATATCTTCATTTCACACTGGCATGGGGGAGAATGAGGAGCACACAGCAGTGGCATTAGCAGTGGGTTTGTTCAGGGATGCAGTGAGTCTGAGTCCCTGCACAGAAAATAGAGCAGCAGGGCTGATCCTACAGAGGCTTGGTCAGGGAGCTGGAATCAGGGCTTGGGCTGGAGCTGTGCAGCTGCAGTACAGCTGAGAGATGGCTGCATTGCTGCCCCACAGAACGGGAGAAGGAACCCTGGCACAAACAGGGTTGGCCTGGACGTTTGGATCCATGGAGATGTGAATCCATGAAAATGTCTGACTGATACCAAGGAAATGGCTGTGTAGGATAAATGCAATGTGAGGATTTATAAGAGATAACTGGAGCAGCACCCAGAGGATCAGAATTGACACTGGACTAGCCTGTGGTGCTTAGCAGATCCCTGTGCTGCTCACACCCTGGATCATGGTGGGGCTTTTGGACCTAGGCTAAAACCCTACAGCTTTGTGTTGTGTGCCATAATGCTGGCTTTAAAGTGAGCTGTTTAAAACACACATGGAAATAATTTCTTTGTGCTTTGAGATTTCACTTCAGAAGGATTAGGTCAGAAGTGAGTTTTGTACTGAGTTGTTGTCAGGCTGCTTTGCAGGATGGGCCATTGTCCCTGGGGTTGCTCAGGAGGTGCTGGAGCTGGAGCCAGCCCACTGGCACTGGGAGCATCCTGCAGGGAAACCTTCATTCAGCATCCTGCTGCAGTGCATCAGTGTGTTCAATCCAAGGCAGCCCCTAAGTCTGATTCAGCTGCAGGTTGCTTTGGTATTCCTGCCTCTGCTGAAATGAGGATGTTACTTCTGGTTTTGCTTTGCTTCGTGGTTTATTTGTTTTGGGTTTTTAAATTATATTTGTTGGTTTTCATTAATCTTTGTTTTTAAAAGGAAGAAAACAGTAGTAAGTTTTCATGCTTTCTTTCCCTAATTTTCCCTGTATTTAATTTTCATTATCTACCAAACAAGAAGCTCATCAACAGAGGAAAAAGGTGTAGGAAAATCATGTGTAACGTACATAAAACATTTAAAAGAAAAACAAATATTTAGCTATGATTCATTAAATTTGCATCTAAATTTGTCGAGACGTTTACTGGTTTAAGTTATATTGCTATGCTGTATAAATCAAATAAGTAGGCTGACCTTCTCCCCAAATATTAAATATTTTATATAATTTCTTTCTCTAGATCAACTAAGCAAAAATAGGAAGCACATTATTGAGTGACTTCAGTACTAATAGAAGTTGAATTAGAATACTCAGAGTTTCTTATTAGAAACTTTTCCAAAAGAAGTTCTTAATACTTTCCACCTCCATTATTCCTTAACATGGCTTCCTATTTGAGACAGTAATAAGGTTACTGCTGTATTTTTACACACATTGCTTGTTCATTGCTGTTATACTTAAGAGGATTCTTTTTCCCAAATATTGTTTATAGGAAAATTTCAGATCCATTCCAATGCCTTAGAAATGAAAACAGTTGTTTCTGTAACACTTCCCCTTTTAATTGCTTTTAAGGGACTGCTAAATCCATTAGTGAGAGTACTAATTGAGAGGAATTGCAGGAGGAATGGCAGGGTTTTTTTTTTTTAATGCGGTTCAAATTAAAACAATCCTTTTTATTTAATAGTTGGATTAGGGAAGCATAAATATAACTTCTCATGTTTTGCCATATTTGTAAGGTTAAAAGATTAATATAACAATTATTTTTCATGTATAGTAGACACATTACTGCACTGCTGTTTATGAATCTACAAATTTAGCTTTCTGTTAATCAACATATTGAAAAAAATGCAGGTATTACTGCTATGAATCATGAAATTTCGATAAGGATATAATATAGAGTGTTACAAAGGTTCTTACATTTAGAATATTTCTAAATTGGCTGCATCTATGACATTTAATTATGTTTTGAAACAGAAGAATTTTATTAGAGTACTGTGGGAGCAAAAAAATTAAATCATAAAATCATACATTTTAACATGGAAATTGCTAAGTAGTAGGAATTAAATATGAGAAGATAATTGTTGCTCTCTCTAATAAAATTATAAACACAACTATTCTAGTAAATATTCTCCTATTCTAGTAAATGTGAATATTCTATTCCTATAGATGTTGTCCAATTCTAGTGAATGTTGCAGCCTCAGAAAACCCTGAGCTGGTTGTAGGTGTTGCCTCACCCCTGCCCAGGCTGTGGCTGACCTCAGGACTGGAATGGTGAATAAATGAATTCATGTGACAGACCAGCCTGGACCAAAGGGGGTTGAGCCCCAGCGTGTCAGGTTTGTTTGTTTGTTGTATTCATGAAACAAAGTTTAAATCGCAGAGTACATTGTCATGTGAGTCTGAGATGCAAATGGACCGTGACAGCTTTTCCTGGAAAACAAACAAAAAAAGTGTAGTTTTTGGCAGGTTGTCCTTATTGTCAAATTTATAAGACATAATTAAACTCAGTAGGATTCACGTTCTAATTAAAATAGGGCAAGAATTTATTCTGTTATCCCATGACACTTTCATGAGATTAGCTTCTAGTTTCATCAAATTTTTCATTGAAAAAAACATAAGCCAATAAAAAAAACAAAGCAATTGAAGGAGATTTTAAAGATGCTAAAATTTAGGAGCTTCACATGAGATGGGGGCATGAGATTGCACCCTAGCAAGGGTTCATGGAATGAGTTGTTCTGACCCACTTTGGTTTTTTTTCTACTGAAGAGAAGACAAATAAGGGGATAGGTAAAACAGGCAGCCTGTAATGGAGGAATGAACACAGACATGGTATCAGCAGCCAGCAGCTCTTTGTATGTCATATTCTGGTACCAAACAAGTTTAGAGAGACTTAGAGTTTGAGAAACAAACTGGTCTTCAGGATAAGGATGCAAAAGGTAATGCAGAAAATTAAGAGATAAGAAGCTAAATCTATGGCACATTTATTTGTTTATGCCATGCTTTGTCTGATTTTTACAGGCTTGAGCTTTGTTTATGAAACGTTCCCATCTATCTGTGACATGAAAGGCACTGAATGTTGGATTCAGGCAAGAAGTGAGAAGGGAGTAAATATGAATTTCCCTTGCTATATAAATAGGTGTTGGTTGAGGATAGTTGTGTGTAATGCTG
>VYZP01012396.1:0-10280 GCA_013400635.1 Hypocryptadius cinnamomeus
CTTGGGGGTCAGTGCCTGAGAGCACAGAAAGCCTAAAATTCTCAACAACCAGGGTTCCAACACAGCCCCAAAACTCCTCTCTCCCAGTTTGCTGCCTTGGAAAACTCTCTTTTCTTCCAGGGCCTGGAACTTTCACTGCTCTGAGCTGCAGCAGCAAGGCCAGGCTTGCTGACTTTCAGCTGCAAGCCCACAGTGTGAGACAGCCTTGTTTGCACCCTATTTCTCTCCTATGTATCCCACAGAAAGTGAAGGAATGCAAGAACTGTATTCAAGGTAAAGTATTATTTTCTCCCTTCAGTTTGGTCCTTTCCCCCATGTCTGGTCCTTTACCAGATTTTGAGTCACAGGCACTCCCAAGGCTTAAAAGCACCTGAATGTGTGGTGTGGTAGAAAGTCAAATAGATCACCTTGATACACCTTTAACTCTGCAGCTGCTGCAGGACAGGTATCAGGAGGATAGCAATGCACAGCTGGAGGATCAACTATCTTGCAAAAAACCACATTTTTAAGAAATCAAGACATTACCTCAAACAGTCCATGCATATCCCACCCCTTTCTCCTGCCTGTCAAAATCCAAGTGCAAGTGACCCCACATGACTTTTCCAAAAAGGGGAATGAGAGGCAGTCACAGCCCAAACAGAGGCTGGATATTCCATATGTGATTTTTTTTTTTTTTTTTTTTTTTTTCCCAGAGCAGCTGTGGCTGCCCCAGTCCTGGAATTGTCCAAGGCCAGGCTGGATGAGGCTTGGAGCAACCTGGGACAGTGCAAGGTGTCCCTACCATGGGAGGAGGGTGGAATGGGATCATCTTTTAAGATCCCTTCCAGCCCCCAAGAATTCTGGGATTCTGAGATTTTTAAGCCAGTGCATGATGGGACTTGGCGCTGATTTCAAATTTTGCAGAAACATCCGGAGTCTGCTGAGAAAACGTCAAAAGATTCTGCAGTCCAGTAAAATATCTTAAACAGGAACACAAATCCAGCTCAGAACTGGGAGAGGGCATTTTATCTTGGGTGTTCTCTTTTATTGCCTTAACTCTAAAAGCTGCAGGAATAGCAACAACACTGTGAACATACAGGATCTGCTTCCCCAGAAAACCACGGTAAGACCCTGCCAACCTGCTCAAAAACCAGAAAAATCCCACCCCAACCACCAAAACCCTCACCCGTTTCAGATAAATTCTATCTCACACCTGGAGGTTCTAGTTGAACTAGGTTTATTAAATTCTTAAAATCTGCCTTCAAAAAATGTTTTTTGACGTTTTCAGAAAAGGTTTTCAGTGTTCCATCAGGTACAGCTTATTTTACCAGGGCCTTCCCTTGTCCTGAGCACCCTTTCCTCTAATTTTGTTGTGTTCTCTTGCTTGCAAATACACCTTATGGTAAGAAAACCACTTTGATTTTGTATTAACAATAACATTCTAAGTGAATTTATGATCTTATAAAGCAGAGTTTACTCCTGCTAACGTACAGTCCCTTGCACTGCAAGGAACACCACACTGGATGTGATCCCTGCAGGAAAGTGGATTTAATGGAACATGGAATTCTTACACAACTGCAATATTTGACAGTGATTCTAAACTTAAGTATCCTCTGCAGTGGCTACAATGTCTGAATAATTTTGTACATAATGCTTAATTTCAGCATGAAGGAAATTCAGATTTAGCTACAACAGAACTGGGATCTAACCAAAGACTGGAGTTTGTAAATCCCAGTGTGCAGAGTCCATAACTAGACATTGGGAATGGGATTTGTTCTGATTTTAAGAGCTGGGAGCACTGCAAGCCACTGCTTCTGAAAGATCAGATTTTTCTGAATTCTGAAGTGCCAGAGATCAGGAATTGCCAGGGAGTATTTGTTCAGCATCACAAAAATAAAGAGGATTATTTTGGGATCCTCCCAGTAGGAAATCCAGGAGTTTCTCAGCCTTACCTGCCTGGGCTGGTCCACAGCTTTCTGGGGGTCACTCTTCACCTTGTTGCTGGGGTGGTTTGTGATCTTTGTGACGGGCTGTTTGAAGATAGAGGCTGTCTGTCTCACGGGCAGGGCTGTGTTCAAATCAGGCTTGCCCTGTTTCACACAAAAAGAAAAGGAAAAACCCACAAAAATGGTTTCAGTGTGGTAAAATGCTACTACAGCCACAAAGAAGTGCAGCAGGGAACAGTTCCTGGGCTTCAAATGTTGTCTAATCTCAAGTTATACAAGTTAGGCTGCTAAAAATACATAACTAAATTCAAATCTTGCCTTAGACCTATCAAAGTTTTCCAGTCATTCTGTTTAACATAGCAGCTTCCTCCCATGTGAGTTCACACACATCAGTTTTACTCCCATTTTTAAAGATTTTAGGAGTCAGAACAAACCACGTGTAATCACTAAAAGAGAAGATTACAACACAATATTTGTAATAAATTAAAAAATGACAAGCAGGGATTTAGGCTGGTTTCTGAGTCCAGAAACCACTCCAAACCATTCCTTCTAAATCCAGTTGTGACCAATAAACAAACCAACACCCTGAAAGCTGAATCCCTTTTTTACCTTTGGTTCTGAACAAAGCTCAGCTTTTAAATGAAGCTCATAATCAATTTTGCCCTACATGACTGCATTTTCTGTTAGGGGAAGCATAGGAAGGCTGTTCCTCATTCCCAAAATCCAGCACACAACTCTTGGAATGGCTGTAGGACACGCTTTGTTCTCAGGGATGCAAACACTGTGTCTGCTTCACAGATTTATTCATGAGATGTAGAAAAGATGTATTCAGGACAAATATAATTCTGAACCATCTGGGTGCTAATCCTTTCAGAAGCCAGTGATAACATTTGTACATTTATTGAGAGTTTTGGGCAGAATTTTTAGCTTGAGAGGTGTGTGAGCTGCTGGTCTCTGCCTCAAGGCAGGTCTCAAAATATCACTGCAGCACCAGGACTGTAAGAAATGTTCCCAGCACTCTCGTGATGATGATCCTTGACTGGCTGATGTATTTCAGAAATGAGCATTGTGCCTTTTCCACATTCAGTGTTTAGGTGCATACACAGCAGCTGTTGGCTTCTGGGAAAGATTTTAGCATCTGATGAAGATCCTTAGGAATGACTTGGGACAATCAATCCAGACAGGGAGCCTGTCACTGCCATCCTGACACCTCAACAATCTGAATCAGCAGCTAGAGAATCTTTTATTTTGTTCTACAAATAGGACTCACAGCCCTCTCCCCTCTCACGCTTTTTGCCCCAAATGCCACCTCCCCTTCCATCAGTGCCAAAGTTGGGTCAGTAGCTCCTGGGGGAGCTCCAGTAAGTCACTGGCAGGAGCTGCAGCATCTCCTCACCCCTCCTCTCCTCTCAAACCAAAGGCAAGGGCAGGGCAGAGCTGCTGCACAGCTCCAGGAAATGTGGGGCTCTGGAGCAGATTGTGCTGGAGGAGGTGAGCTCACACTCCAAGGAGGGGGATCATGGAATCATGGAATGGTTTAGATTGGAAGGGACCCTAAAGCCCATCCAGTGCCACCCCCTGCCATGGTGGGACACCTTCCACTGTCCCAGAGTGCTCCAAGCCCCGTCCAACCTGGCCTTGGGCACTACCAGGGAACCAGGGACAGCCACAGCTGCTCTGGGCACCCTGTGCCAGGGCCTCACCACCCTCCCAGGGAAAAATCCCTGCCCAAGATCCCATCCAGCCCTGCCCTCTGGCAGTGGGAGCCATTCCCTGTGTCCTGTCCCTCCAGGCCTTGTCCCCAGTCCCTCTCCAGCTCTCCTGGAGCCCCTTCAGGCCCTGCAAGGGGCTCTGAGGTGTCCCTGGAGCCTTCTCTTGTCCAGGTGAGCAGCCCCAGCTCTGCCAGCCTGGCTCCAGAGCAGAGGGGCTCCTTTGCACTCATTCCCACAGATCAATGCCTTTCTTGTGCTAGGAATTGAGGAAGGTGACAGTCTTTTCCCTGCCCTCCTCCACAGAAGACTGAGCAGTGACACAACTCTCCTCCACGGCACCAATCCCCTGGGAGCAGCATTTGTCCAACCCCCACCACCAGAGCTGTTCTGACACAGCTCCAATTCCCACTCCAGTTATGAACTGCTGCATTTTCCCTCTCTCCCAGACTTCTCTGGCAGTTGCAGAGCAGGGAGGGGCAGCAGCAGTGCCTCTCAGTCTTACTTTGGCTTGGTTGGAGCAGTCGTAGCGCATCCTCTGCCTGTTCTTGTTCATTTTGTTCATCAGCATCTTCCCCGTGCGGAAGTCGAAGGTGCCCAGGTCCATGGAGCTGCCCAGGTACCGCGCCAGCTGCGGCTTGCTGCGGAACTTCTTCCCGCTGGGGCTGAAAAAACACACCACACACACATGCAGGGAAACCTCAGCCCTCTGCGCCTCCACAACGGCGCCTCTGCAACTCAGGAGGGAGAATTTTTATTGCCATGCTGAAAAACACATGCTGGACTTTCCAGAATGAAGCTCACATTCAACTCTGAAATGCTTTCATATTGACTCCTTCTCATGTGGAACACACAGATTAAGTTTAAATGTTTTTATATGTCAAGAGGAAGATTCAGATCAGATAAACAAATGTAGCACAATGCACACAATAACCATCAAGGGAGATCTCAGCACAGATGAACTTTTCATTCAGCTGTCTCTCATAGTAAATGCCCATTTTCAAGTATAATTTCTTCTCCCAGGACTGCTGCATTTGACCAGCACCAAAAATACTCCTTGTCTCCTCTCCCTGCCCCTTGAACAGCACATTCAGGTTTGATTCTATGTCTTTTGTAGCATCCTGAAGACTTCAGAAAAAGAGAAAACCAGAATTTAACTACTGACAAGCTGCAAAACAAAGAATCACAAAGTGATGCAAAGATAAATGTCAAAACCCCATAAAACTTTCCATTAATGGAAAAAGGGAAGACAGATTCTTCTGTAACACCTGGGTTTCCACAAAGACTCAACCTGGAGAGCAGGCACAAATTATTCAACATCTTTACTGATGTTTTCTTTGGGTTTTGTGGGGTTTTTTTGGGTTTTTGGGGTTTTTTTAGGGTTTTTTTTTTAGGGTTTTTTTTTTTTTTTTAATAATCCAACATCATAAGCTTTTTTTTTATTCATAAAGCAAAAATAAGCCAGTGTGTTATGGCTGCAGTGTAGGACTGTAAAGACAATAAGCACCAAGTATTTTTCACCTTCTCACTGAGCAGCATAACAACATCTCTTTCTTCTGTCAATTACTCTCACTTCTGGTTTTCTCCACTTTGTAACTTGCATATTCAGTCCTAGTTCACATCCAGGAGAAGCTCATTCCCTGTATGCCCGTCCCACTATCAAAGCTTAATGGGCTGGAAGGCATTTTAAGACCAAAAATGCCAGTTACCACATCTTATCTCACACTGGTGAGATACTGATAACCTTACCAGGGTCTTAACAACAACAAAACAAAAGGAAAAGTCTATTTTCACATATTGTTTCCTGCCCTGAAGCTTTATTAGGGGAAAACCAGCATAAGCAGAGAATTTCTGGTATAGGACAGTAACAAAGCAATTAGGCTAAGTCAGGCTGTGCATGAAAAAAAAATAGATTAAAAAAAAAATCAACAAACCCAGAAAGTACCGAAGTACTAAAAGGTCTCCAAAAACTGAGATCAATTTAATATAAATTACACTGAAAGTGGAATTAGAAAAAGTCTCTCAAAGGAGTTAAGACTGAAAGGTTGTGGTGATCCCACACAGCATCTGCTTAGGAAGCTCCTGGCTCCAACTGCTCCCAAGCTGCTTATCCTGCCTGGATCTCCTCCCTGCCACCACCACTGCTCACACAGCCCAGTGTTCATGCAAATGAACCAGCTGAGGAAAATAATCCATCTTTGGAGGGCAGGGGAGGAGAAGGAAACATTCCCCCACTGGTTACTCCTCAGCTGAACCAGCTCCCTGTGAAGCTGCACTTGGGCCAGGAGACAACACAGAGCAGGACCAAGGAACAGAGGTTGTGTCCAGCCCCAAATTTGTGAATCACTTTTTCAAACTACAAAGGGAGCTATTTGCCTCAATCCAGAGAGAGGAATAACCAACTCCAGCAGCTTTAGGGCAGAGCTGTCGCTGCCACTGAAGCCAGGAAGAAAAGCTCCTGCTACATGAAGAACATGGCACTGCTTCCTCTTCCAAGATCTGCTGCTCTAATTTAGGGTTTAGTGTCTTAGCAGGTTTAAAAATAATGCATTAAAGTGCAGAGTAACTTCCAGAACAGTCAGTACAGTCAAAGACAGGATTTTAAGTGAACAGAGCCCTTAATCTCTGTGTGTTTAGTATGTGCTATGGTCATTTTGCAAGGAAGAACTGAAAAGCTGCTCAGAGTCTCAAAAAACCCACCTGAAATGACTGAGAGTCCTGTCTCTTCCTGGGGAAGCTTGGCCCAAAGGAAAAGCACTGAAATGTTCAGAAGAAAAACTTTTATTCTGATTAGGTCTTGCAAAAGGCAGGATCATCCCCAGGCTCTCTGGGACAACAGCAGACCAGGGAGCAAAGCTATGACCAAAAGGTGACAGTGAACTGAGAAAGGAAGGGAAGGGGTGCCCTGGAGCTCCTGGGGACCCTCTGGCAGGACCATGCAGGACATGGGGAAGCTACACACACGTGGGAGGGTCAGAGGTGTGGGGGGGAGCCAGAGGAACCCAAAACTCAAGCGGGATTCCTGATGCACACCAGGACACACAGAAACTCCCCCAATACCACAGAACTCTGAGCCCTGTTGAAGCGCCCTTTAAATGTCACAAAATACAGAATTTACCTCCTTCTGCTCCTCCTGCACTCCTGGTTTTGCACAAAGAGGCCCAGAAACGAGACATTTTGGTACAAAGCTGCAAAGCCCAACCTCTGCTCTGTAACACCCCCCCAGGCAGCGACGCTGAGAGCCCGGATTGATCCCGGGCTCCCGAATTAGGCTCTGCCACAGCTCCCCCTGTGTGAAAGGCAAGGACACGGCCAAGTTGCAAAAGAGTTTATAAATTGCAAAGGATTTTCCACGCTCATCCATCACCAGCTCTGGGGCTTTATTCGCTTGGGCCGCCTGGCTCCTGCTAACAAAACAGACCTGGCTGCCGGGACCCACCCCGAGCCACCCCCGGCTCTCATTCCCAGACTTTTCCGGGCAGATTAAGCCGCGTTTGGAGCAGCCCATTGAAGGGCCAGGCCTGCCAGGTGCCCCTGCTCTCCATGTGCAGCTCACCCTTTGTTTCCTGCCTTATATCCTTAAGGAGAGAGCGGCTGCCCAGGCCCTCTCCCCTCCTCCCTCATCACAGTCTCCTCCCCTCCGCTCTCCCATTTAGGCTGCACAGGATCTGCACAACTTGGGAAGCAAGGGACAAAAGGCAAAAAAAAAAAAAACCAAAAAAAACCAAACCCTGAGCAAACCCAGCCACCGCGTGCCTCTGGAAGGAATGGAGGCAGGAACAACCCAGGGAAAACGGGTCACTCAAAGCAGACACTCAGAGCCGCGTTTCCTCGCTGCATGGGGCAAGGGAAGAACACAAAATGATTCTTTCTTGCTTTCCATCGTGCTCCCTCCCTCACTCCTCTCCCCAGCTCTGCTCCAGGCAAATCCCGGCACCAGGGGCTCCTGGAGGGCTGCAGGAGCTCCGACGGTGCTCGCAGGGAAATGGGGACCCCAAGACACTGCACAAGCAGCACTGCCAGAGCCTCTGTCACAGCATCCCCACGTCACCCCTGGATGCAGCATCCACACCCAGCCCTGCCCAGGGGTCCCACACTCCAGCTGGGCTATCCCGGGATGGGCTGGCACGGCCATGAAAACCACGCCAGGCCATGTGGGCGACACCTCCAGCTGCCACAGCCCACCCCACACCCCTACACATCCACAGCCCCATCCCACGCAGCAGCCTCGGGGACCCGACCTGTCCCTGTCCCCTTGGGGCTGTCCCAAGGGATGATGTTCCCAAGGGATGATGTTCCCAGCCCCGCAGGACAACAGGGGGGTCTTCGTTCAGCAATTTGGACTCCAACCACACCAAAAATAAATCCCCCAAAAAAACCCAAACAAAGCATGTGGAGACACACAAAATCTCCCAAATTCCCAGAAGCATCACATCCCTAAAGAAGAGCTCGGGACAAACACAATTACAACCAGATGATTTTGTAGGGCTCAATTCAGGCATCATGGAATCATGGAATTTTTAAGGATGGAAAAGACCTTTAAGATCATCAGATCCAATCGTCACCCCAGCACCACCACCATGTTCACCATTCAACCATGTCCCCAGGTGTCACATCCACATGTTTTTTGAATATTTCCAGGGATGATGATGCCACCATTGCCCTGGGCAGCCTGTTCTAATCCTTTACAACCCTTTCCACGAAAAAAATCTCCCTAACACCCAACCTAAATGTCCCCTCATGCAACTTGAGGCCATTTCCTTCTCATGTGAGAAATAATGAGCTTCCCTGCAGGCAAACCAGAGCAACAGAGGAAAACCAAAGCACAGACTCAGTGAAAGCATTTTGCTCCACAATTTTTTTTGTAAAAGATTGTACTGATCAAAATATCCTTGGAGGAGTGTTAAAAACATTCCCTTCCAACTTCTTACATTTGTGCTGCAAAGGTAAGGAATTCTCAACAAAATAAGTTTCGCACAAGAGTGTGAAGTTTCCCAGCACAGTGATGTTAACATCCTGAGGCAGAGACAAGCAGCGATCCCAAATTTCTGACACTTGGTCATCAAACCTTCAGGAGAAAAACACTCTGAAGAAAAAAGCCCCATAAAGCAGCACTAAATTCTCCTTCCCCCATGTGAGAACCCTGAGTTTGAAGAGAACCAGAACTCTCTCAAAGACAACCTGCCACTTTGACAAAATCCCTGACACGATTTTCTTCCTGAAATCCTCCATCCCTGCACTGCTCCTGCTCACTCTGAATCCAGCCCACAAGTCCCAGCCTATCAGCCAGAAACCCTCCTAAGGATGAGATTCGAGGACTGGCTGTAAAAACCTGCCCAGGTACTCAGACCTCGAGGAAGATGGAATTTCCAGCCAGAGACTGGCTCACACACACATCTCACAGGGGGTTTTCCAGAAACCTCCCTGCATCTGTACGTGCCTGGGAGCTGGACAGAACAATCACCCAGGTAACAACAGGCAGAACTCTCACAGGTATTACTGAACTGCCACACCTGTATCTGCCACTCTGAGGTAATGCAAAATGCAACAGAAACCAAAAATTAGCGCAACAAAGCTGTATTCTACCTTTGATCTCTGTCCAAATAGATACAAAGGGAAAACCCATAATAATTTGCGAATAAAAACATGCTACTTATCCTCTCACCCCCTTTTTTTAAAGTTCATCTCCAACACTGCAACTTAACAAACAAGTTCTGGGAAAAACAGGATCTTTGAAGCTTTCAGCTGCTGCTGGTGGTCTCATCCTGCCCTCAGCCTCCAAGCTGCAGCAGCAGAATCGGCTCCACGTTCTCGAGGATGGCACTTTCTGGTTCACTCCCCCTTTTCTCACAACCATAACCTGATTCTAAAAATGGAACCTGGAGCTAAAGCTGTGGCTGCCCCATCCCTGGAAGTGTCCAAGGCCAGGCTGGACGGGGCTGGGAGCCACCTGGTCCAGCGGAAGGTGTCCCTGCCCATGGCAGGGGGTGGAATGAGATGGGCTTTAAGGTGTCTCTCAACCCAAAGCGTCCAGTGAGGATTCTGTGTCAGAGGCAGAAGTTGATGGTATGGATTTTCCCGACAGGCAGGGCCAGGTGAGGACACAGGGACAGCTCCTGCTGCGTTCCCAGCTCCCGCTGGACCCAAGTTTCACACCTCAGCCCGCGGGTGCCTCGTGGGTGCGGGGAGGATCCATATGGCCACCTACAGCCGTATGAGCCATGCAGGGCTATAAATAGAACCGCTCCAGCTCCCGGGCCATGTGCTCCCCCCGCAGCCACGCTCCCGGCAAGGCGCATCCCGAGCCCGCCCCGGGGCCAGCACCGCGAGCAGCCGAGGCTCCCTCCCCACAATCCCTAAGTACGCCCAAAAGGCAGCAGAGCGAACCCCGAGGAAGGAGGAACATCCCCCGCGCTGCTCCTTCGAGAATAAAGAGCCCCGAGTGGCCGCAGGGCAGGAGCCGCTCTGAGGGGACGCGGGGGCTCCTCACGGCGCTCCCCCTTCCCTGAGGGGGGCCGAGCATCCCCGGCCCCCCGCGGCCGCCCCGGGCCAGCTCCCCGCTCCCTTCCCCTCCACTTGTGGCTGCAGCCCCGGCCCGGCCCCCCCGCGCCCGGGGCGGCCCCGCCGAGCGCTCCCACCTCTTCCG
>VYZP01012402.1:3036-34968 GCA_013400635.1 Hypocryptadius cinnamomeus
CTTCACAGCGAACTGATAGGAGTCCACTGCAATGCAGTCATCTCTGCAGAGCAGTGAAGAGAAGAAACACATGGCATTTTGCACAGCTGAGTAGCAAAAAGTACTCCTCAAGGGCATCAGGGCAACCTCAGCTCTCAAACTACTGTAGGACCTCAGTGTGCACAGAGGGTGAAAAAAAATGATAGCAAAGCTGCTACTGGTTTAAGACAAAGAAAAATTCATCCAACATCAGATCTATGCCATCTAAAAATCTTACAACACAAATTATATATTATCTGTATAATAGGAAAGAAGACCTAATCTGATTTTGCTACAAACTGAGCCTATATTTCCAGCTAAGCAAAGTATTCCTAAACCTTAGATGTTAATATAATTCCTGCTGAAAAACACAGTGATTGCTCTGTTTTTGTAATACATTCATCCCAAGGTTCATTTGTCCATCTGTTAAGTACTTGCATATGTTAGTTTTAGGGGATCATGTGTATGTGTGTAGGTGATGGGAGAATTTCTACCGGTAGTTTTATTACTGTTGAAACAGACAAACATACTTTCCTCAAAACCCCAGGCAGGATTTATCAAAAAGATTGTTTTGTTTACTAATGATTCCTCATAATAGCAGGGCTTGATGCTCATATTTTACTTTTTTCACATATAGCAAGGTCTAATTTAATTGCTGCAACCATCCAAGATAAAGTTTGTAGTAATGGATAAAAATCTTAAGGTGATGAGTTACTACATATTGAACTCTCAGTCCTGTGAACTAGTTAATAATATCTTACCAACCTTGATAAAATTGGCTAGAAGTAAAAAAAATAAACACAGAAGTTACTCTGGTTTGTGAATATTTTTACAAAGAAATCCAGTTCGCAGGACAGCATCCACATACCAAAACACAACAGTGATTCCAGGCTGACCTTAGTTTTCCCCAGCTAAGTCCTGTGGAGGCCTCGGGGACACGAGCATGAATAGCTGAGCACAGCACTGAGGAGAGGAAGGGAAGGAGATCTGCCTGTTCAAGCATAAGGAAAGGTCCTTGCTGCCCAGGAGGCAGCAGGAAAGCTCTTCTCAGTCTTGAAGCAAATAGGATAGTTGCCACTAGAGAGATTGAAACAACTGTGGGAAGACAGTGGAAGGATGTGTCTGGCACAGATGACCACATTCTGGTTTTGAAGTTATTCTTCTTGCATGGGAAACTTTGTGCAATTTCAAGGGAAAACTCAGACCCTATAATATTGAGAACCACTTAGTAGCTACACACTTGTGCCAGCAGATGAGAAACTCATTCCCCCCTGTGCCTTGGGAAGAACTGCCTGAGCAAGTTCTCCAACTGTGCAGTCTGGCTTGCCACAGACACGGCTCTAGCTCTGCAGGGAGAGGATTCGATAAACTTTCCCTTGAAAAAAATAGGGAGCTTCACAGGAAATCAAGAAAATGATCAGGAGCTTGGGAGTTGAATGGATGCAGCAGGAGTGGTCCTCTCCCCCTGGTAAGCAGAGGAAAGGAAGGGAGGGCAGGGAAGCTCTGTGATCCTCTCAGCAGCGCAGTGAATCTAAACTAACAAGCAAAGAAAAAATTCAATCAAAACACGTGCTAGGGCCTGCATCATTATTGTCCTAAGCTACCTCATGCTTTGCCAAAAACCCTTTGCCCTCATCTCCAGGAGCTTTGTTCACACAGATAGAGTATAAATAAAATTCCTGGATAGACAAATATCCACATTGTCCTCAGGTGACTTTTAAAATACGTGTTTTGTACAAAGATTCTAACATTTTTTAAAGCTTTTTGGACCCATTCCTTCTGCAAACATAGAATACCTACGATGCTTTGTAGTACAGTTAGCTTGGTTAATGTTTTTTCATAAGGAATTCTAGCAGGAACCACCATTACAGAAGGAACTTAGTTCTTTGAACTGCTCTAAATAATATAAGTTTCACTTTCATCCCAAGAAGTGTTAAGGATGCACAAAAACACACAGGGAATTTTGTGCTAGCACCACTGATTATATTACTTTCAAAAGAGAAATAAAATCTTACCCTGAAGCTCAGAATTATTAGAGTGAACAGCCAGAATCTATTATACTATAGAATTATCACACAGAGAGCATTCATGAAAGAATTCACCAGTCAACTTGCTATGGTACGAAGCTGTTCATTTTGTACACATTGTCTCGTTACTTACTTTCCTCCTTATTAATGAAGAAGTCATAATATGTGGGTAAATTAAAAGTCTTTCTGCTGTAACAGAGAAAAATATTCCAAAATTCATCTGCTGGGTCTTAGCTGCACTGCAGTTCTGCAACAGATTTAAGCTGGTGGAGGTGGAGGTTCCTGGTGTAAAGGTTGGCTTCTTCCTTCAGGCCAGCATTAGGCCCACACAGCCATGACATGAGCCAGACTAGGAAACTGTTCTAGATAAAAATCAGTTTTCACCCCTGGTCTCCTCTTGCTGGATTAGCTTGGAGCCAGTCAATTCCATCACCCATCTCCTGTCAGCACAAAGGAGGCCACAGGAAGACAAGCCAAGAAGGAAACTTCTACTGGAAGCCTACATACACATTGACAGTACCTTCATGAAGGCATCAAGGGACCACGAAATTCTACCCAAGCTTCCCAAGCTTGGGAAAACCAACAAAAGGGTTTCCTCATACCAGGGCATCCTGGAGAGCATCCAGTGGGTGTCAGCACAGACATCCATTGCTCTTGTTACAATGTGCCACTGCTCTGGAGAGGTTGGACCAGATCTTTCTATGGGGCCAAAACGCACTCCAGCACTTCCGAGGTCTCGCCACTCCAAGCACTGCGTGCCCTCTTTAGCATCATTAAAACCTCTTCATCCAGCCAGGTCTATCGCCTCTTTGCAGAATGCCATTAATGTTATTTTTTAATAAGTTGCATTAAAAATGTTACAGCTAACATGAAAGGCGTTTTACCATCACTCCCTCTGGGCAGTCATGCCCCAAGGATTGTGTGTCACTCTTGCTCTGTCTGAGCTCCCCGTCACATTTCAAAGGAACATTTTCATTAGTTCCTGGGTGACTCAGGAACCTAATTCATGTTTTAGAGGTGACTTGGGAGCTAAAATTTCAGCTAAAATCCCAGGAAATTTACTCTCAGTCACTGACACTTTTGCGTGCATTCCCATATGGTTTTGTTCTTAATTTGTCTAGAATATAATAGAAGCAAATTAGGCACCAAGGAATTGTGCCTTATAGAGATGCTTGTATTCTTATGCAGACTGTGTAAAAACAAAACAGGCTTCAAGTTTTGTATTCCTCAAGGAAAAATAAATCTGTGAGACCTCTAAGAAACCCATTGTCTTTTCCTAAGCTCTAAGACCCAAGAGCACTTGCTAGGCAGTAGTTCATGCCTTGGCTCCACATCTGGACAAGAGGGACAGAGGCGGTTTCCAATTCTTCCTTTAAACAGCAAGGAAAGCCTGGCACTCCAGCTGAAAGGCAGCCCCGAAACACTCTGGTCTTCCCTTCAGGCAAGGCACATTACAGCTAACATCCCCTCAGAAGCAGAGATAAAGCTTTGGCAAATGCAGGACAGAATTTGTTTTACAATTATTAGGCCAATTTCCTCTTTCCCCTCTTTATAACTTGCCTTAGTTGAACATAAGAGTAAATCTTCCCATTGTCAACTGTTTTAAAAATGCCTTTCTATGTTTTTCAGCCTGAGTTTTTTGTTAATTCTACCATCTTTGTATCCCGTTGTTCAAAAATTTAGTATCTAAAGAAAAACACACAAAACCCCCCATCTGAACCTGAAGTGCTCCTTCTTGCATGGTGGCTAAAAAAAATTAATTTTCCTTTTTTTCTTCTGCTTCTTCTTTCTTTTTATTTTTGGTAATGAGCATCAGGTATTCCAAAGGCTACTGAAGCCAGTGGAATTTTTTGCACCAGCTTTGATGGGTTCAGATCAGCCTCAGAGCACTTAAATTCATGTCATATTTTCAATTCTCTCCTGCTCAGGCTGTTTCTCATGTGGAGATGAGCTGAAATAGAAGTTAGCCCATTAACCATTCTTCTTCCAGACCTCCTCAATACAGTCAGAACTTTGTCATGATTTTAAATACCACATTTATGGCCCTGATCTACTTTTTTTATTATTACTTAACCTTTTGGATGTGCCTGAGTTCACACAGTCAGGGACCTGCTCTTCAAAGATAAACAAATTGTTGGAGAACTAAGCAATACAGGAAATTCACATGCTTCACCACTGAATTAAAGGGTGGTAGGCCGAAAAAGTCATTAGTTTTAGTGACCACAGTGGGTTTTATATAGAAGAAAGGTTTCATTCCCTAAATTGGCTCACATGTTATTGCTAATGAATGTCTAACAAAGATTCTTCTCTATAAAATGTGATCATTTTACACAGGAGATTTATCAGTCGAATTCTTGGAGAGATTGAGGCATTGGAGTCTTTTAAAAGTCCATTTTTTAAGTCTCTACTCCACATACTGCTTTTATGACCTAAAAAGCAAAGGGACTCCACATGCTGTAGGGTTCAATTGAAATTATTGTTGGAAGGTAGGAATACAACAGTAGGACTGTATTCATCACAAGAGTTACACTTTCTGTTGCTAGAGCTCAAGAAAAGTCCATAAGGATCAGAGTTGCAAGCCAGCTCTTTCATTTGCTCGTTCTTTGTGCCACACTTTGTCTCTCCCTCTCTGGCGTTAAGAGGGTCACTTGGTGCAGGCAGCGCTCACGCACGCTCGCCCTGCTAAAACTTTTCTGGCAATTTGTTCAAAGGTTTCCATGTCTTGTTAAAATGCTAAGGCACGTACAGCCAGCCTGCTCTCCATAAGTAGGAGCTCAGAGGGCCTTGAGGGGCACACTGGGGCACCTGTGGGAAGGGGGAATTTGCATCACCTGCTTTTGGAATTTAGGGTGGGTGCAGATCCTGTGGTCAGGGCAGTCAGCTCCCTCTGTGTTCAGCAGAGAAATCTGGACACCTCTGAAGGGCAAGTCTCAGCATCTACATCAAATAATATTCCTTTAGCACAAAGTATAGGAAATCTTTTCCTTGACTGAAGACCAAATAAGCCTTTCAAAATCCCCTTGGCAGGCCACATGACTACAAGCCTTACCATTATCCAACAATAATAAACACACACACAGAGAAGAGGAACCATGTGGCCACAAGCCGTACGGAATGCAGCAGCAGGCCACATCGGACCTCCTGCTGTATGCTCTGTGCTGAGGCAGGAGAGGTATAAATACCTTGCTCTTCATGCAGTGTATTACAGCACTCTGGCAAAGGAGTCTTGGGTATTAACAAAAGGGCTGTGCTACCATCGATAATAGCAGCAGAGTGAGAAAAGAGGAAAAGGAGTAGACAAAAGAAATCGTGCTTCGGTGCCAAATATTTGTAGCTGTGCTCACTCAGGACTAGCAGCTCTGTACCTTCAAAGCTTCCCTGGAGAAGGAAGCAGTTTGCAACTGCTGTAGTTATTAAGCAAAAAACATTGGGCATTGGGTTTCTCTTCCATGGTACACTGAGATTTAAGTCTAATGCATGTGCAGTTTTTAGCAGCAATCCCATCAGACACCCACCCAGCACACAAATCTTAACACATATTGTCATCATGCAGTTGTGTGGAAGTGAAGGGGGCACTGACTGCCTAAGCACTGACAGGAATGGTCAGGCAATCTTTATATTGATCAAATTAAAATGGGGTTAGGCGAGAACAGAAGATGATACCCCTGTCGGTCTCTTCCAGTGCTGCTCTGGTACATATGAGCTGTTGCTGAGGGGCAGCAGCTCCTACCTTACACCTCTACATCCAGGTGAGCTCCTCCATTCCTCACTTGCTCTGCAGCCCAGGCAAAGTACTGATCATGTGCAGGATGCCTAGCTGCACTTAAGGAGATTGGGAGGGCACATGGCCCTACCTACAAACATGAAGCCCCAGGAGCTAGCCAGAGAAGCACATGAAAGGTGGCATGTGTGAAACCTTTTAGATGAGCATAATTCATAACAACTTTAGCTGTGCCACCACTAGCAACTGAGAGGTGTTTAGGGCTATTGTGTGCCATGGAAACACACCAGCATAACCCAACCTGCATCCATTCCTACCCTCCAGAGCAGTACAGCCTTTTGCAGACTGACTCTGAGGAACTGCCTCCATGCTGTGCAGACTCTCAAACTGCACCCAGCTCCTGTCTGGGCACCTGACACAGATCAAAATTGTGCCACAGCTTCTTGACTCAGCAGGATGGACAACAAGAGACCAGGGAAGAAAAATACTGCAATGTGCAGACATCACCTCCACATTTGCATTTCCTGATTTTTTTTTCCTCAATAATTGTACCTTCAACACTTTCATTTGTTTTGACAGAAACAAACCATCTATGTGTTAAACCAGAACATCTGATTAAAAAAAAAGACAAAGTCATTATCAAAGCAAACAGTCTTCGCCAAAATGACAGTACTTTTTGCCTCTTGTTTGCCTTGTAAGTGTTGTTGGATACCATTAATGAGTCTTTGGATTACAGAAAGAGGGGTTAAGAGCAGGAGGCAGTTTAGTTTCAGAGACCTATTCCAGCCTATATCCATTAAGGACGTAAGACAGGAGAGAAAAGGGGCTGTTGCTCGTGAGTACATTTTACACAGTTTTCTTTTTGAAACTTACTTTGTAATCATTGTCTTGGCTCCCTCCCTCTCATTTAACCTCATCTGCCTGTCTTTAAATTCATGGAACAGATTTGTACTGCCTTGGACTCCGTGCAATTGGCCGTGGCAATATTCTTGGACTTTTTTTTTTTCCAATTTTTATAAAAACATTTGATACCATTAATCATATTGCCATATGTAATAAATTGGCTGCTTGTGGTACATTGCCTCAAACTGTCACATGGTTCCAATCACAGCCCTGCCAACTGGCTGTTGGAAAGTCTGACTCTTCCTCTCCGGCGTGCCGATGGCGGGGCGCGCGGGGCTCTGTCCTGTGCGCGCCATGCGTTAATGACCTGCGGCTGCCTCGCAGCACCGGGGCCAGGAGTTACGAGTACGCACGTGTTTGTGAGTGCCGCTGTACATAAGCAATAATCTGCTTGGTATCAAAGCCACATCGTTACGGAGTCAGCTTTCTGACAGCGTTTGCGAGGTTTGAAGGCTAATTCGGTGCATCTCTAATTTGCAGCTTAAGTATCTGCCAGAGTGAAAGGTGGAGGAGTGGGGGGAAGTATTAAATTTAGCTGTGAAAAATAATTCAGGGAACAAGAACGCTGCTCCTGTGATTTGGCTTTTGCGACTGTCAGGGCTCTTGTCAAGGCACAGCTGGAATGCTGTGGATTTATAAGAACAATAGAGTTTTTGGAGGGAGGAGGTAGGGAGAAAGGAATAAAATGCTATTTGTAGCTCTTCAGCTAACACTTTGACACATGCTCTTTGGATCTAAGTAGGCATGGACAGACTGGTTTAAATAGACAAAAACCTCAAAACACCATAGCTTCTGATCCTTTACTGAAGATTGTCTTGATTTTTTCTCAGAGCAGTTATAAAAGGTCTATTGACTGTAGAGAAAGGCTCAGAAAAACATCAGTAGTTTTGAATATTGTGAACTGTCTTTCTACATGTCAGCTGAATGCAGGGAAGGGAAAGGACACTACTGTAATGAAATAATTAATCATAAAATGGTTTGGGTTGGAAATAACCTTAGAGATCATTCAGTTCCAACTCCCACAGCAATGGGCAGGAACACCTCCTACTAAACCAAGCTGGTAAAAGCCCCCTCCAACGTGACTTTGAACGCTTCAGTTGTGGGGCACCCACAACTTCTCTGGGAAACACGTTCCAGAGCCTCCGCACCCTCACTAAGCTAAGAATTTATTCCTAATATCTAATCTAAACGTGCCTTCTTTCAGTTTAAAACCAGTCCACCCTCTCCTACCAATTTCCCTAGTAAAAAGTCGCTCCAGCTCTCTTGCAGGCCTGCTTTAAAGTCTCCCCAGAACCATCTCTTTTACTGGCTGAACAACCCCAGTTCTCTGCTTGTCTTCATAGGAGAAGTGCTCCAGCCCTCTGATCATCTTCACGGTCTCCTCTGAACTCACTCCAACAGGTCACAATAATTTATATTGTTTTAGAGCCCCAGTCATGGATCAGGGCCCCACTGAATTAATTATGATGGAAAGGCAGAAAAAAGACAGCCTCTGCACTCAAGAGATTTGAGTCTGGTCTCCAAGTTCACTGAGATTGCTCTCCTCTCTCAAACCTTCCAATTCCTACCAGCTCTTAGTTGAAGAAAATACAGATACCTCTACAGATATAGGCAAGGTATAAAAGAGCACCATTGGGACACCTGTTCTCACAGATCCTTGATCAGACCCAGAAAAGGAAGCCAAATGGAGAAAAGGAAAGAAAATACTTGGAGAGAGCAAACAGTTCTCTGGCATCCAGATACTCAAGTTCTCTTGGCTGGATCAAGGAAGGGTGCCAGCTGTAGTGATGCTGCAGTGATGTAAAAGTTAAAATGTACCTCTAGACAGAGCATATACATAGAACCCTGATGCATTCATATTCTAAGGGCTATCCAGCTTCGTGCTACTTTGTTTTATCTATGAATATATCTAGGATGAATAATTAGAAAAATAAAGCTTGCCATTTTATTACTGTGCCCATGTAATGAGCTGATGAGACATTATAACCACCATGCTGGAAGAAAATTATGATTTAAAGCTCAGCAACATGAGAAACTCTGCACGCATGAGAGCTGCTATTCAGCACTAGACTTTAGTCCTGAGGTCCTTGACTTCACTCATACATACAAACAGGCAGATAAGTGTGAGCCAAATGCAAAATGAGTACAGAAATTCAAATTCTCAAAGAAAACACATATTATCCCCTCTGATCCATTTTTTTCAAGAGACAGATTTTTTTTTTTCTCCAAGCTGTTCCTCAGCTTTGCTTGCCCTATTTTTCTTAGAAGATATCTCAAGTTATTGCCTCACAGGCTTTTCTTTCCTCAGAAGTTACCACAAGGGGACTTTTCCTCAGAGGTCTTGATCTTTCAGACCTTTCTACCTGTGTTTAACTCAACATGTGATAAAAATCCCAGTTGTAGAATCATTTGTGAAAAACAGACAAGTATGCACAAAAATGCTTACAGGATCTCAGATCCACAAGGAAAAACTAAATAGTTGTCAAATTGAAAATGCACAATACTGAATCATGCTGTCAAAAAGCTGACACCTCTACAATGCTTGGTATCTTACTACCTACCGGTGACATTTATGAGGGGGTTTTGTTTTATTAAAAAAAATAAAATGCTTCACAAGCCTGAAAACTAAAGCTCTTGAAAGACTGCATGAAACATTGCCAGGCTGGCTTTCATGAGCATATCACTTTCTGAAATTTATATAATCAAGGGCATAATTTTAGAAGTGTCTGTACATGCCTTACAGTATTTCAGTTATAACAACAAGATAATAGTTTTAATTCTGCATCGTACCCTGCAGTACCTTCACAGAGCAGGTTTGTCAGGTGAATTGAGTTATGCATACTTCCAGTTTTGTTTTGGTGTAATATGGACCAAATAAAAGACACTATTAGCTTCATCTGGGGAAAATTTTCCCTTTTTTGGTTGGAGGCCTTAAAAGACCTGAGTGCAAAAGCTCCAAGTTTTTCTGGAAACACCCAAGTCGAAAATAACACACATATCAAGAAGGAATAAGCAACTACTACTATGCTGCATAGCCCCAATATTTTTTTATCACATGCTTGACCACTGCTGCACCAGGTGGTCCCAAAGATTTGCCAAATGCCTTACTAACAGGTAAAGAAAAAAATCTCACTGTAGTTAAGCATAGTCTTAAAAACAAACAAAAACCCAAACCAATGAACCATACATGCAGAAAAAAGACCTACAAAACTTAAAATTTTGTGATTTGCTCTACAAAGTTGCTCAGTTATAACTCAAAGGAATGAAACTTAATTTGGGGCTTAAATGAAGAGGGAAGAAAGAACAAGTAACATTCACCTTTCCCAGAAACAAACAGAATTACCATCCATCTTTTAGTATTCTAACAGATGGCTAGAGAAGAGGAAAAAACTCAAACAAAAACCCCAAATCCAAAACAAACAAAAACCCCTATACCTCTAATTTGCAGACCACCAGTTGCTCTGACTAAAGCAGCAGCCCTTTCTCAGTTTGAACAATTGCATAAAGCAGAAGTTGCCTGATTATCTTTAGTGTAACACATGTGATGTTTACCTCATATATATACAGCCTCCAGTGTGAAAGAAGGAGACTGACTCAAGAGTAGGCATATCAAGTAAAGTCAAGAAGCCTTTAGAGGTTAGCTGTTTCATTTGTCAGTAGATTTCATAAGAACACAAGTGTCTGCAGAATCTCCATAACATGGACTGTCTTTTTGACTGAGGGCAAACCTCAAAGCAGTCCACAGCCCTTCTGTCTGGTCACCAGCAACAGGAGCTGAGGGAACAGCATGCAGCTATGTCAGGGGACACTTAGGTTATATATAGTAAAAGGTTCTCCACTCAGAGGGTGCTTGAGCACTGGAACAGGCTCCCCAGGGAAATGGTCACAGCACCAGCTGGACAGAGTTCAAGAAGCACTAGGACAATATTCTCAGGCACCCAGTATGATTTTTGGGGCCTGTCCCTGCCAGGAGCTAGACTTGAATGATCCCCATGGATCAGGTTCCTGAAGTATAGCCATTTTCCAGTAACCATGCACCAGCATTTTACTGTTAGGCTAAGGTATTTACTCCTGAAATCTAGCCCTTAACTAAATAAAGCCAAAATTTCTCAGCTGAGAAATCCAGATCATTATTTCCAGCTACACACCATCTCAAAAAAAGAACTGAAAAATTTGATAAGGTCCTCAAAATATATTTTTAATTTTTTTTATTTTTAATTCATGTGACAAGTTAACAGCTAAAGGGTGCGAGACTTTTTAAGCAGGTTGTGCTCTAGCTATCTCACATTATCATACATAACTGCTTATATATGAATAATCAAATATATGCAGCAGAATACAATTTTTAGATTTAGATCAAGTTAAAGAAAAAACACACAAAAAAAATTACCAAACCCTCTAGGCCTCTATAGGCTAAATTAAAGCATTTAGTGAAAGGAAATACTGGCATAAACAAAGGCTTTGAATTTCAAATATCCTTCAAGAAGCTATTAAATAGAGACTCTACTGCTGAGAAATAATAATAAAAAAAAGCTGCTTTTTGCCTCTATCTCTTAAAACTGCAAAAGAAATAGTCATTGTATTAGCTTAGACTCAAAGTAATGTTTCCATTTTTAATGCCTTATGATTACTAAAGGTTTTTAAGCTCCTGAAGAAGGCAGCAACACATATCAAGGAGACAAAACTGGAATGCAAATAACTTTCTAGCTGTCTATCAACCTAAGAGCAATATTCTGAGCTTTACTCTGTTTGAACCTCCATGGCTTTTCTGCAGGCTTCAGCCTGTATTACAATAAACTGTGCACATGATGACAGGCATTTGCATCTCCACAGATCTGGCTCCCAAATTCAAAATGGATGTGCCAAAGCTCAGAACCCTCTCAAAAACCTTTCTACTGCATCATGAAAAGTCTGGGCAGAATATTGCTTTCGTCTGCTTAAGGGAACCAGTGAATACTCCTCTGCAAAACTGCTGGGACCATCATCATCACGTCTAACACCAGCCGAAGAGCTGGCTGTCCCAGTGTCCTCAGTGCTGCCATCATTGTCTTCATCCACTGAAAATAATTCCTCTCTTATCATGGAAGTCGAGCTGTCGTCTTCATCTAGATCACATGGCAGCACACGGCTCCTGGAAGGATGGCCTTCTTCTCTTTCACCCTCTGAACAAGCACAAGCGCAGCCTCTGACCCAACACTGAGGGGTTTCTTGCCTCACCCAATACCCAGCAGCCCTAGCCATCATTCCCATAACATCTCCATCATCAGGCAGTGCAGGACTCCGAGAGCTTCCACCATCGCAGCGCTCGCTCACAGGTGGGGCATGACTGCTAAATTTGTAGACTGCAGGGGAAAGCAACAAGATTAGACCAAGCAGAACAAAACAAAGATCTAAAGCCAAGAAAAAGCTTCTGTCTGATTGTCCTCACATTACCTAATGGCTAAATATTTTAAAGGTGTCTCATACCACTACCCCCCAGCATCACCCTAAGCCTTTGAGAAAATAAATTGTTTATCACAAGACTCAGCATCATTTTTCCAAGGTCGGAATTAAGAATTAACTGCACTCCATTTTGCTGGCCTCTACTGTTGTGAAAACAGCCCTTCCTGTCTTCCCAGCAAGGGCAGAGAAACGTCATGCTCTGCTAACTAAGGCTGGAACTAAAGCCAGGGAAATTGACCACAATGCTCTTGGATTTCAGTGTTCTCCCAGCTCCATACAAACCACTGCAGTAGTCCTGCAATCCATCTAGCATGCTAACTTTAAGAGAAGACTACAGCAAAAAAAAGAAATTTGAAGGAAGATAAATACTTAACTACAAACCATTCTTGAGCTTCAATACTTTATTTTACCTTTCATTCAAGAGCTTAACTCATTTGATTTACTCCTGACTCCTTCTATCACCTCTGCCTCTCCCACATCCTCCACCCCTCCAACATACCTGTTCTTGGCTTCTCTTTCTTTGTGTCTATCACCTGAGAAGTATTAAGGAAAGGGAGTTTTGACCTTGGAACATTGTCTGGGAAGGTTGTGTAGCAATCTTTATCACAGCCCAGCAGTGGTCTTTGAAAAGGGTTTGCATTACACCATCGAACATGCTCCCATGCTATGGGAACTCCCACCACTCTGAGCAGCAAGCACAGAAGAGTGTTCAGAGTTCTCCATGAGCTGGCCAGGAAAATTGCCTCCTCATGAGAGGAGGTCCATGTGTATAAAAAAATCTCTGCAATTTAAAAGGAGGCTTCCTGCACATGTAAGCTGGCTGTAAGGCCTGGAAGCTAACTGCCTACCTGTTGTAACAAGGGCACCTGGCAGTACTCTTGCCTTGCAGTTCTGCTGCAAAGAGGCCTTTGGGCTCCTCAGGACAAGAGCCAGTAGGAAATTACTGTGCTGCTCCTTCTCTAACTCCAAGCCATACTGGGTGGGTACAAACCCAGTAGAGCCTATATGACATCTGCTCTTGGTGAGCTGCAGAACCAATCTGCACAGTGGGAGGATAAGACTGCTGAGTTATAACAAATAACTTCACTCAAACCATGGAGAACCACTATGAACTCCAAGCACTGTACAAAGATACCTTGAGATAAGTTTAAGAGCCAGACCTATGTCACATAAAAGAAGTAATTCTAGAGTAAACCCTCCAAGATGATATTTCTCTATTTTCCTTGTAAGTTAACAGGAGGTTTTAGCTCTTGGAGAAGAGAGCCAGAGCAAGGACACAAAAGAGGATTTTGTGTAGGTCAGCAAACAGCAGCCCTGAAAATGCTAACCAGAAAGCCATAGCACTATCACCTAGAGCTCTTTTACTTTTGAACCCTTATTTTGAGGGAGTTTTCTACATGCATACAGACAAGACAAATGAAGAATAGCAACTGAAATTAACTGAATGAGCAGCACTCATTCCCCCTCCTCAGCCAATACTACTACCCCTTTCTCGCAGATCACCTTGAAGGGTCCTCGGTTCATCTTCTCCTCGGGATGCAGGAGCTGCCTGTCTACGCCTTCTTCTCCGGGACCTAACTGTCCGAGGTCTGGCAGGCTGCTGAGTTTGGCTGTCTGCTACAACATCCCCTTCCCCAGGGGAGCGCAGGGCTCTCAGGCTGGTCTGTTGAGCCATCAGAATAAGGTCCACCTAAAGCTAAGAGTAAAGGTCAATGAAAAGGGGACCTGTCATGAAGTTACTGGTTTCACAAGAAAATAGGACACAGAGTCCAAGAGCTGTAAAAACTCATGTTTACCTCATACATTACAAAGTAGTCTTAGGGTTAAATCAACACCAACAGACCTTCCCTAGCATGACCAGGTCTTACCTTGCAATTTAGCCCTACTTCTTTTTGAAAAGGCCCCCTTTCCTTCTTCCTAGGTAGCAACACAGTGGTAGCTCCACTGGTAGAGAAGGTGGAGAGGACTAGGGCTATAAGAAGCAAACAGACCACTGGAGGAGGAGCTAACACAGCATCTTCTCATTTGTAATCAGCAAAGCCTTTCCAGGCCTGATGAAATGAGAAGAGAGACCACAAAATCTGTCTGTGATGTTTGGGTCTTAAAGGAGCACACCATCACAAAGTTTCCTTGGTCCTCAAGGAGGCAAAAAGGAAGGGTGAGCCTCTCCTTTGGCTGAGGTATGCTCAGCACAGGGACAAGGGTAGAATAAATAGTTTTTACTTCTTTGTAACATATAAGCATATTTTATCATACTGTTTTCTAAGATTTGCTTTCAGTTTTATTCTATGGAAATGTCTGCCACAGTAACTGGAGTAGGTACTTCTTCCTCTCTTCCAGTGGTACTATTTCCCAGATCTTGTGAAAATACAGTCCTCTTTCTTGACTATGTGACCCTTGTACAGCCCCTCCCCCCCCCCCCTCCCCCCCCGCCCTTAGGTTCAACTAGCTCATAGATTTTCATTAGCTTCAGTGTTTCTTAGGCTTCTTCTAGCTCTATATGTGTTCCTCTGGGACCTTTTCACAACTCTTTGAGGACCACAACACTTCACGAAAAAAACCCTCAGGTCTATAGTGAAGAAGAAGCAGATTATTATTTGCACTGCGTTCCATACACTTGGTAATGTACAAAAAGAAGAGGCAGATCTAAAATAAAGGACTAAACCAAAGAAAGAGTCACCTCTGAGTCACTTGTAACACGGTGTTTGAAAGGGCAAAGTTGCTAATGTCTGTGCATGGCAGCCTGTCCATCCATACACCCCCAGGCTAGGAGATAGTCCAGAATGGATGAGGGTGGATGGATATGCTTTCCAAAAGTACTGAAAGCTTGATGAACTTCCTGTGGATATGGGCTGCTTTGGTATTTATGGTTATAATCATCACCTTAAAACAAAACAATGCTGAGCCCTGGGTTAGAAATGCAACCAGACTGGTAAATCTTGTGTTTTCTGCTTGTCATATTTCAGAAGTAGCTAATTTAATGCAGACTTACTAAGTGAGTAGCACCAGACCACAGAAAGCTCGCTTCATTTCTGGGCTCTGCTATGTACGTGTTCAGCAATAAAATGCTTTTTCTCCTCCCGACCTGTCAAAGGCAAGGGCACCGTATCATGAGTTAGTGCTGGGGGATGTGGGGGTGGGTAAGGAATGGTGGCCCAGAAGTTGAGGTGGACAAAGGCTTGATGATCCAGCTCATATGACCTAATAGACTGTGTCACTGCCTTTGGGAAATACAAGCCTCCTGACACATGCCCTTGGCTGGAAGGTCAGAATAGAAAAGGCCAAGCTCAGAAAATGAAGCCCTCCAGCTGAGAAAAATAATCCAACCATAGATAGGAGAAAGCTTTATTTTTTCCTCCAACTTTCTTTTTTTTTGCAAATTTTCAGACTTGATACGTTGCTGTAGTGCACTTCACATCTGATTAAATTAGTCACATTGCATTATGCCATATCAAATGTGACATGTTGCAATGGAATGTGAACAGCATATAAAGATGTACTGGCACCACAGAGCTGCTACCTGCTTCTGACACATCACTCAGTTAGCAGCAGGTGAGGGAGGCATGCAAGGTCCAAATCCTTCCTTGTTATTTAGTCGTGCTTTTGCAGCTAAACAGTAGTTTCTTGTATGGTTACTTAATTTTGCATCAAATTAGTAATCACTTACTCCAAGAAACTTTTAACTGCCCCACACCTGCTTGTGATAACACACAGGGAAGTATCTAATCAGTATTCAACCCATCCCTTAAAAGCATACAAAGTATGCTAACTAGAAGTAGTCTAGTAAAATGTACAGCATATAGACAATTGCAACCTACAGAGAACAGGGTAGAGGTATCATGTTATTGCTTGTGTGCATACAGTTAATATTATTTGGGGGGCTGCAGGAGTCCCACCATGGGGAAACTCTAAAATGTAGTTCACTGACTAAGCACCTCCTGTTAGGCTGATATCGGTGCAGCTCTTGTGGCGCTCTGCAACGAATTGAAACTACTACACCAATAAAGAGCACAAGGAAAACTTTAATAGGATAGTCCACCTTTCTTATGGTAAATGCCTGCCCCCCCGCATGGCAACATAGATCAAAGGATTAAAGAAAATCCATACTAATTTTATCTTGACCAGACTGCTACAAATGCACAGCCCAATTTGTATTCGCTCTGGACTTGGTGTTTTACCTGGGGTTCTTGCAGGATAGGTTGGAAGAGAAGGAACAGTTTCAGGAAGAAGGTCTATTGAACTACTTGCCAGAAAGGTTCTAGCTCATTGCCACTTTTCTTTCGTGTTCCTACGAGTCAATACCAGTATCCAGTATATACCAAATGACTGAGCCTTCCTATGAAATGACTACCTCAGCAGTCAGCAAAACCATTTTGTTGAGTAATCCTAAAAGACCAGAAAAGGGAAGTCCTGGTACAGGGCTGGCTATACAGCTTATTTCATATGTATCTAATGAAATATATTTTAAAAACCATGGAGAATTCACTTTGTATTAATCATCTGAGGATGTAAGTTTTTAAGTTACAATTATTAATTGCAACTTTTTTCTCTTTTGCAGTACTGTGATCTTTTGGACAATCCTGGCTCAGTGGTTTTAGGGAGCTATAGCACAGCAGAAAGCTCTCTTCACTTGAACAAAACTCCTGTGACTAAAAGGGTTTGACTAGGTGGATGCAATGGGGACTCCCACAACTCAACACCATGAGAGACTACATGAAGCTGCAGAAGGAGGTTGGCCTAGCTGGGAGGCTTTGGTAACTCAGTCTCAGCGAGTCTAATTGCAGAGCTCATGCTCACATGCTCATTACCATGTGTTCCCTGGGGAAGTTGTGTCCTATTCTGTGATTCCCTCACAACATTCATCTTTCTTGTTCTGGGAAGCGAATAACCAGGTTCTGACAACTTCTGTGGTGCTTCTTTGACAGTGGAAATCCTTTTGCCTAAGGTATCTGGGCACTGCAATGTCAGGTAAATACACAGTTACAATATATCTGTGAAAGGAATAATGCAAGGCTAGAATCATGAAAGTTGTACTCAGCCTCTTGACCACATTTTACATGATGCTGCCTGACACTATCATAGCCAAAAGTGTTCAATCCACACATGAATGCAAATTGATGTTCTGAATTTTCTGATGACATTGTTGAGTATTCTCTTCAACACAGTTTCCAGTATTGCCTGAGGGCAGGCATTCCCAAAAAGTGCATGTGTGTCATGGTGCTTAATGAAAAATGTTTTTGACTAATTAAAATCAGGACCATGGCTGTATACTTAAGAAGAAGCTAACATACCAGAGTGCCTGAACACACAGACCTTGCTTGGGAAAATCTCCATTGTAGAGGTTCACCAAGAAGCCAAGCCCACTGAACTATTCTAGTGTCTCTGCAGCAGACCTCTGAAAGCCTTATAGAAAAAGCTGTAGATGACATGGGATACATTTCTCTTTGCTTTTCCCATTCCCTGCAATTGGCTAGTTTTGAATCTTTTCCAGTGTGTGATCCAGAAAGGGAGGACCAGTCCCATTCATAGATTGTCATGGCTTCCCTTTTCTGTCTTTCTGTGGGGCCTCTTTCTTCTCATTCAATTTGATACATATTGAGCAGATGAAATGAATAACAAAAGGCAACTGTGTTGTAATTAATGCACATATGTAAAACCAGTGCCTGCATAGCTGACCTTTCCATTTCTATATATTTGGCTGGGTATAAAAGAATCTGCCAACACAATTTTTCCATTGGCAATGATGTGTTTATGACTGTACCGAACTGTAACACTCTCTGTTTTCTGGTGGATGAATATAGTAAGAAGCTTAGTGATTGTGAAACCAGGTCTGGATCTGAGGTAACCCAGCGTAGTGCTTCTTCAGAAGTTTGATTCAGTTCCAGGATAAGTAAGATGTGTTCTCAACATTCCCTGGATTCATCTGCTCAAGTAGTCCCTGTTCCAAATTTGGGAAATTTGAAAGAAATACATCAAGTACACAGTAATATACCTGCAGCATGTCTGATGGAGAGCAAAGGGCTGATGTTTGAAGGAGACTGATGGGTACAGACTCCCAGAAGAGAATCCTTGGAGGAGGAAGCTGTGCACACCACAAAAGGTACCTCAAGCTCAAGAGCGTATCTCAGGTTGGTTATGAATTAAAAACACTATGGCTTTTCTCTTAGCTATGGAAGATCTTACTTGCCATACGTTATCATCAAAAATGAGTACCTTCCTACCACCCCTTACTGGCTATATCCATGAGTGGAATAAGTCCTATACAGCAGCCTAGGCAGACCTTTTCTGAGGCTTCGGAGTTAAGATCATACATGGGTGTATGGTCTTTGGCTGGTAATGGCTTCGCATAAATGCGACATTTGAGCAGCTGCAGTCTGGTTTGGGATTGCTATAATTTACACCACAGATGATGCTGGCTCCTATCCAGGCCAGGATCTGGGAGGACCACAACCTTTGTACTCACTGATTGGCCTAGTAAAGATGGGGAAATTTGATGCTGCCCCAGCAGTAAAGCCAGGATTTTAACTGCCTGTTCAGCCATTTGATTTGTCTGGAGACCTGGTATGTGTATCTCAGTGCTGGGGAATGTAGAGGAAACACAATTTAATACTGAAGCCACTGGAGTGGAAAAGCTGTGATGTTGCCCTCCCTCTTCACCCACTTGGTTTAGTCTGATAAGCAAGGAGCATCCAAAGTGCTTCCAGGAACACGTGTGCACACACAGATGTGATGATCACAGCACAGCCACTGGTGCAGCCAGAGCCGTGTGCTTCCAGCCACCAACAAACCCCCGGTGCTGCAGAGGCACGTTCTGATGAGCACAAGGGGAGCAGGAGCTTCTGCCCTTGCAGGAAGAGTGGGAGGTTTAAAAAAAACTTATGAATTAGAACTGCTACTGCTCCTATGAAAAGATAGGGAAACTACTGTTTGGTCACTCCTGAGCTTCATGGTTGCCACTGGAGGGCTCAGGTGAATGGGGAGAAGGAGGAATTGTTATTAAGACTAGTTAACATGAGGCCACAAATTTAGGAGTGCAGTTATCTTGGGCTCTGTACAGGCAAGAAATAAGAGTCAGAGAGTGGCCCCTTCAGGAGCCATTTCAGGTCCACTGAGATCTGAATGGCTGCCTAAAGATTTTCTCCCTGCCCTGGCTTCATGGAGGCCTCATAGGCACCACCCTGATGACTCGATCATTGCAGCTTAGGTGAATCCAGCCCTTCAAGCTCAGACACCCTCACGAATTACTGCAGGGTTACAGGGGACTATTAGGAGATAAACTCAGTGAATTTTCCTGCAGAAAGGCATCCAGACATCTCCCTGTGTACTGCTAGGGCTTGTCTCTTGTGGAGCTGCCTGCTGCCTGCCAGCCCCTGGGAGTCCCTTGAAAGACAGTACCTGCTGTTTAGGGGCAAGGAAACAGAGGCAATGGGAGGTAAGGGTGGCACAGGGCCACAGGGTGGGCCAGAGGAAGGTTTAGAATTAATGATTGTGATTGACTATTTGTTTGTTCCTCACCCTTAACTGGCAAAGGCTGTTCGACTGTCATTCAGGACAGACAGAAGCAAGGCAGCAGGTACTTTGTCAGTGGGGAAAAGAAGATGCCTGAAGTACACCTTCAGCTCCCTAGAGATGCTATGGTTAAGAGACCACTTTTCTTGGTAGCCACTTAAGTCTAATCTGAGGAACACCCAGGAGGGCTGGTGAGCTCCCATAGCCATGTGCTTGCCCCAGATGAACCCACGAGGTCCCTCATGCTCCAGCTCTACAGCAAAGAAACCTGGGCATGTATGAACCAGACTCTAGAAAGGAGGTAAACTCGGTCACAAGGCCTCAGCATCTTGACACAGTCTTTCCTGAGGGAGACAGAGGGAAGGAAATCTGTCTCAGAAGACTTTCCCTCAGTGTTTAGTGGAGTCTCTGTACGCTGCTGCTGAAGCCCAGCAGCCCCTCACCTGTTATTTTACACTTCATACCCAGGCAGCAGGTAACAGCTTTGATGGTAGATATCCAGCCAACTTGTGAGGATGTTTTCAAGTTATCCACAGCCAGGCATCATAGCAGAGTGCAAGCTAATCTGCTAGCTACTGAATTTGTATATACACAGGCTTTAATACCAAGTGAAAGGCACTTTCTGTGAACTCTGTAGCTCTTATGCAACATTTTCAATTAATATCTGCTCACTCGAGTTAATAGATTTCTCCTATAGTATTTACAAGACTGTATGGACTCTCTCATTTGACTAATTAACACATCTTTAAATTCCTTTGACTAAAGCTTTTCGTTGTCTGGTGAGTAATATTTAATTTATCAGGCTTCAGATCCAACTGTGTGGGGGGAGGAGTCATAGGTTTATTGAAAAACAGTCTTTAATATTCTGTCTTCTCATAGTAAGACAATGTAGCAAGTCTTCCACATTGTGAAAGCTCCCATTTTATGTGTGCTTTCATTTTAATGGTGCCATTTCACTTAATGTGGGGTAGCCAGGGTAACTGATTTTTTCAGAGTTGATGGTTCAGAGGGCTACACCTTCACTCCAAGCCTGATTCAGCTTACAAGAAATGCACTGCACCGTGAAAATTGCCATTGCCTTTGTCCCAGGAGACTGAACACTGCTTTGTGATGAAAGTGATCTTTGCCTGAAGCCAACAAAAAAAAACCAAAACGATCAAATCCTCTACCATCTACCACAGCTTCTGTCACCAGAATTGCTTAAGAACTGGAGACACAGTCTTCCATACTGGAAAAGTTACTCACAGCCATTACAAAAAGAATATATTAGAATTGGATGCCTTCAAAACAGAGCTCCACACCTCCATAGCTAGAAGAAAACTAGGTCTGGTTTTCCTCACAATGACACCTCAGTATCAACCACACATTAGATTTTCTCAAAGTGCACTTGTGTGCTCTTCTTGGAGTGCCTGCTTCTGGATTCACGTCATCATGCACAGACATCTGACTCTTTTTAATTCCTCACTTCAGCACCTCTGTGCTACAATTAAAGTTTATCCACTAGAATAGTCAATCAAAGTAGATAGCACAGATCTTTGTAGGAGGAGACCTTTGCTTTAAGGAGCAATAAAAACTTCATTTTAAAAGAACCACACAAGTGGCATCTGATTTAGCAGCCTTTGAACTCAGCAGCCTGAGTGTGGAAGTTCAGGGTGTACGGCTATTTGTTCAGGTGGATACCACTGACGCTTGGGGGTCACATTTTTCAGATTTTCTTTCCTATCATAACACTAGGAGATTTCTTTTTAAAACAAGAAAAAATACAGCTGACGCCATAGAGAGAGTGAAGAGGAAAATCTGTCTCTTCTAATCCTTGCAGGAACTTTCATGTTTAAATCGTACAACACTGGACGTCTCACAATCCTCAAGAAGAGGTTTGAGTATCAATATTCAGGGTAAGGGTATCCCTACTAGGTAAATTGAAGCAGATTTCTGCTTTTTCTTTCTGAAAAAAAAATCTGTTTCATAATGCTCCAAGTATTACTTAAAATGCAATAAGTACTAAGATGCTTACACATAAAGGTAAAAAAGCAACAACAACACAGGCTAGCTTACACTTTTTCATAATTTTATTTCTATAGTGAAATTTACTTTCCCACATGGAAAAATAAAGCAAATAGTAATATAGGTCCCTAAATGTACTTTTCATAATGACCTTATAATAAGCAAAGCTGGTGGCCTCACATGTTATATAGTTCTATTAAAACAAAAGTGCCTGCTTATTAACTTCTCCTTCCCAGACATTTTTGCTGAAGTTCTCGAGACCAGGTGTCTACGCATGCTGACTGGGTTTTAAAAATGTTTTTTGCCAATTATTTTCAGCTATTTTCCAATGTACTTTAGAAAACCAGCAAGGGTATTGTTCTTCCCAAATTTAAAATTCTGGTAGTCTTAACTTTGAGGCTTTTGAAGGCCTTATGCTTCAAAACACGGATCTGATATTTAGCACAGTGTGACCTTTCCAAAAGGAGGTGATTTACCATGCAAACCCTTCAAAACATGAAGCATCAAGATTCTGAAGTGTTAGATTTTAAGAGCTTCATGTCTCAAGCTCTGGTTCCCATTAGGCATGGTCCAAACAAAGATCAAACGGCATTTCCTCAAAGTTTTCAAATTCCTGGCATGGATAGGTTGGAGAGGGGTAGAGACTCAATGCAAGCTCATGGGAGCTCATTCATGCTCACAGTGGACTCCCAGCAAAGCACCAGCAGCCTTGCTCAGTGGTAGCTGTTCTCATAGGTCCATTGGAAATATCAGAACACTCAGAGCTGTTGAGGACCCTAATAATGGCAGTCCTTTAAATAAATTCTGTGCATTGTATAATACATTCATAACACTTATTCTCCTATGCACGCACCTTATATAAAAGAGTCATATGTACTCATATGCACAGATGCACATGGGTTGTTCTGAAAGTTCAGATTCTTTGTGCCTTAAATTCAGGACTCGAAATGCTTGAATACTTTGGACCTTTATTTCTGTGGGCCTTCATTCACCATTCATAAAGACAACGGTCTTTATTTTATATCAGTGTTGTGAAATTATTCTTCCTTACTGTTTGAGGCCATCCAGATCTACAGTGAGGTGCACCATAAACATGTCCACAAAAAGATGAGGAATTTTGTCTTCTGAGCAGTATTTGAATGTTGTGAAATACATAAAACACACACCAAACAGCTGAGTTGTTCACTCTTTCAAACACTGAGTCCTGCAAAGATCCAATGGAAGAAATGGAATTTGGGCAGGTAACAAAGACTCTTATTTAAACACAACATTCATTCAAGGACAGTCTGAATTCTGGGTTTGAGCTCTTAATACATGCTTGCTTATGCATCCTCTTTTTTTATCTTGTATTCTATAACATTCTTTTAATTTTGTTTGTGTGATACAATCTGAAGCATGAAAGATTCACTTTGGCAAGCAAACACTGCCATTCATCTGTATTGTAGAATTAATTTCGTTTGTGTCTGCTGAAAACAAAGCATGGTGAATATACTTCTTTTAAAGTGTGCCCGTGTAAAATGACATTTAACATAGAAGTATCTTCAATTAAAAAGAAAAAAAAATAGTGAATAAGGGAAGAAATGAACAAAAGAAACAGTATGCCCAAGAAAGTACTAATTTAGACTAGCAGAGAGCTGAGAAGAGCTATTGAACAATTTCATTATCACATCCTTTTCAAAGAAGGAAGGCTCCTGCTTTCCTATTTCATGATAATTGGATGAAGAAATGTGGGTGGGAGCACAATTCATTGCAGAATTTGATGAATTATTTACTAATTAAGGAGAGAAACAGGATAGTATGAGCTATATTGCTTTGATATGAATGTTCCTTTTACTATATTATTTATACACATGCAATTGTTGCTTTTATTAACTAAGAGGTTAATCACTTGAATGGGATGCTTTGCATTCTTTACAATTACATACACCAGCAAATTGGCTAATTTTATGCGAAAAAAATAACCTAGCAATTTTTCTAGTACTTATCTGTATGGTGCAGTTTAATAACATTTTTGCACTGTGTAAAATGAATAACCCAGCTGGTCTCATGCTTTGGCAGCAGCCCTGCACATTGCACCGTGGCACACACAGGCTCAGGAGCGCCCGTCGGGTCCAGGCGCGCTGCAGAGGTGATGACACACAACTCCCCCGGGCTGGAAGATGAACCTGATGATGAACTGTGCATCCAGGCATCCTGTTCATGGGGCATGCTTGAGAATGACTTCAAAGGTGACTGCCTGCTTTTTTTCTGCAGCTGGGAGTGTCATTTTGTTCTAGGGATGTTGTATTGGTAGCAAACCGATCTCTGGCTAGACTGGGTGAAATTAAAACTGCCCTGCTCTATGTGTTACACCCAGATAGTGCAGAGCATGCAGAGAGCCCCTCCTGCACTCAGCCCTTCAGTTTCTGGGGCTGAAGGAACCATCCCTGGCACTGCTGCAAAGCCTCAATGTCTCTGCATGCACAGCACTGGTGCCATTGAACTGCCCATGAGCCTTTCCCCCTGTACCATCAGCCAGACTGACACTGACAAGCCCCTTGATGGCAACTCCTCTCTGCTGCTCTTCCACAGAAAGCACATCCAGGGCTTTGTGAACTGGTGCTGTTCTGATAAGATCCAAATAATGGAAAATGTGCCTGAAGGAAAAGGATTTTTCATCTGGACATCTCTTCATATCTAGATCAACCCACCAGAACTCCAGAGCCCACACTGTAGCTGTCCACACCACTTAATTTTTTTTTTTGCACACATACAGATTGTTTAAAAAAACCCAAACATATGGTCTCCAGATAGAAACACCTACCCCTATTTAAAATATATAAAAATATGAAAGAATCTCTGTTTAGATTCTACATTTACATACCTCACCCTTTCTTCCCTGATGCATATAAAGACATTGATATGTTGACATCATTTGTTAGTCATTAGAAAAGTAAGTGAAATTACATGGCTTGGGTTGATGTTGTAATAAGTTATTTAATGATTTTCACTGATTCAATGAAAAAGTATATCTTATTGTTCACTAGAGATGGGGGATGGGAAGTTAATATACATTTTTTTTAGATATGAAGCATTTTGGGAACATTAATGGATTTTTTTTTCAATTGTAACCACATGGGATTTTATTAAATTTTAAAATGAAAAAAATGCAGATGGGGCAGCTCAGCCATCTAGCTCACTTTTCACATCTTCATAACACACCACAGTGCAGCCAAACCAAGCATTCATGACTGCAGCCCTGAGAAGGTCTGTGAAAGCCTGAGCCCTGCAGTGAAGGAGTCCATCCTCCACTGCCAGGAATAGACTTTTTTTTTCCATTTATCAAACTCTTCCCTCCTCAAGAGAGGACAGGAGCACTCTGACTGTTGTTCTGCACAAGAATCCTCCTTTTACCATGCATTACTGGGACACAACTGAACATGACCCAGGAGTACTCAACAGTTGAATCCAGGAGAAAAAACATTCTTAACTTGTCCAAGATGACTGAACTTCCCCACCAATTGGCAGCTGTATTCCAAAGGAGACATGAGTCAAACATAAGTATCCAACATACCCAGAAGGAAATTAAAGGGTGAGGAAATAATAATGATAGTAGGAGAGAAGCACAGCTTGTGTTCTGCAGTTGTCCAAGGAAGAAAGCATCCTTACAGCACAGAAGCATGACTGAACTTCAAATCATTATCAGGTTTGGCAGACAAAATTCCCTTTCAGAATCAATTTCATTTGAAAATATTCCACAAAGACGAACAAAACACACACATAAATATAATAAATAAAAACATTCTTGTGGAACAGTAGTGGAAAACCTTCCATTTAAGAATGTCAAATTATGCTAAGGAAAAGCATAAGCATAATGATTATACCAGCCACTTATTTCCTGGAGGTGTGGAAGTGTAATTAAAAGAAGTTTTCCAAGTGAATTTTCTTTTACCTTACTGAAATACTTAATTTCAGGAAGATGATTAAATTAAAAACTCCATCAACACTAACATTTTTCTCTTAAATATTTATTCATTAACAAATGTGTTGACTTTTTTTAATGGAAAATCCATCAATCATAACTTTTTTACTTGCCCCTACCCTTCTGTTGTTGGAAAAATCAAGCTCCCATTCTGGGCTAGGAAGCAGCCCTTAGGTATGGAGATGCACAAAAGGCTGTGGGGGGGTACTGGGACCCTCAGGAATGGGTACCATCAAGCCTGAGAATCAGGGAGGTCTTGTCCCCTCAGGCATCACTGCTGATTTGAGCACAAAGCTGGGCTGGGGGCAGCAGCAGGCTGACCTTTCCTTCCTGGAGCCTCAGCTTGTGGTATCACAGCACAGAGGCTGGAAGTGGGGGGAAGGAATATGCTCATTCCAGGACTGCCCCCCACCCTCCTCCCAGATAGGCACAGATTCTCCTAACACACCAATCCAACCATGTAACTGTGGATTTGAGGGCTTATTGAATTCGAGGCATCCAGTCACAGCCTGAACGTTTAGAGAAGCTGAGTGCTGAGCAGGACTGCTGACTTGTAGCAAAGGCAGACAAAAATGGACACAGTGGTAGTGACATCTCAGCTTGAAGGAATATACTGAACCAGCTTTGCACTTAATTTTGCCTCATCTTGAATAGAGGAGAGGCAAATAACTCAATGGGATGTGGCGCTCTAATATGAGGAAAACCAAGAAATCCACACTCATTTTGATGTCATCTCATGTTTTTCCCTGTCTTTCCCAGCTTTAAGAGTCCTGCATTTGCTTGGGTGCTATGTGAAAGCTGCACTGGTCAAGTGAACCCATTGTGACGCTTCAATATGGCTGAGCTAGCTGTATCTGCACTTTTAAAATGAAAACTTAATAACAGTCCATATGGTTATAATTAAAGAAAAATCCATTTACATCTTAAAATGCACACATTTTATTGAAACCAGGCTACATAAACACATCTGGAACACAGCTTTAGATAAAAAGCATATGCAGGGTCTGATTCTGTCGTTGCTTGTGCTGGAGTAAGCAAAAATTTACACCATCAAAGTGAGTTGACAGGTGTATGGCCAATGAGAGATCAGAATCTGACCTTGGGCCTTTCATTTCAACAAACAGAACGCTGCCAAGTTTCACTTCAATCTTGCAGCTTGGAAGAGAGGGGAACCAAAAGTTTATAGCCCATATGAAGGATTATTGTATTACGAGTAACTGGAGTTTATAGAAAAATTATTTCCAATGGTTAGACCTACAGTTCCACTTTCCACAAAAGCAGACAGAAGAGCAGGCAGTAACTTCTCAGCTTTAGTAGTTTGGTTTTTTTTAATTGAGAGGTCTGTACTCTAAGCAATGTCCAGCATGCACTGCTACAATTAGTCCATCTTCCATTCTACCTTTCTAAGTTTAAAAGAAATGTAACTACAAATAATTGTGTCATACTTAATCAAGTGGACTCTCCATTTTTTCATGGGCTTACCTTCTCTTTCAGGGGTGCTCCACCCACAGATAAAGGATCTGTAGAGCTAAAATGCATGAAGTCCTGAGTTCTTGCAACATGTTCTGAAAGAAAAAACTAATACAATCTTTCAGCTCTGCTCAGTACAGGACCTCAGCAGTGACACACAAACCAGACAGGTGGGTTCACTCGCTTGGAATTGCAGGTATCTTGGGGTTAAATGTATTCCCTTCCTAACAGAATTCCGAAAAAAGTCAGCCAACCCATTATGGCAGAATGTTAAACGTGCAATGTGTTGCATTATGGGACATGAAGCACATTCAAGATAAATACAGTCCTTCTTATTTTTCTCATGTATATGTTCCACCACATGCATCCAGCAGGGCAGTAAATTAAAAATATTTCACCGAGGTAATGGTAGATAATTTATTCTGGTTTTACACACTGTTTTTAGCTTCCAGACATGGGAGGAGTGACTTTCACTTTGCAGCCAACCTTACTTCTTTTCCAGTGGGATTCACTTTTCTATTGATCAGCAAGGGTTCAGGATCTATCTGGTAAGAGACCAGATTTTTAATTTTGTAAATAAAAATTAAAACCTTGTAATTCTGGGCTATATGCTTCCATGTGTGTGTGTATGTTATTGTGCTGAGACAGGCTTGCTCTGTGCCATGTTGTGACCAACACGACGAACATGTGTACCTGCACACTTCATTTAACCCACTGTTATAATACTATAATTCCTAGGATAGAATGTGGCCATCAGCTAGCAGTCCATCACTCTATTATAAACACTTAAGAAAACACAGTGCCTTATATTAAAAGCTGGAGGTGAATTTTAGGTTTGAAGGAATTCAGTAACTCAGAATAGAATTTGGTCCTGAGACAAAAGCTACCATCTTCACCTTTTGAAGCATGCCATGGGATCCTTAATGACCACAGATGGTCGAGGTCTCAGTTTTATGTCTCATCTAAGAGAGACAGAACAGCCTTTATAGATCTAGATGCAACTAACTACTGGCAAAAGCTGAAACTTTTACATTTAATGAAGCTGAGGATCTAAGAGCAAATAGCAACTATTGAACTTGTTATGGACAAACCCAGAGTCTGATTAAGTCCATGGAGCATTCACTCAAAAAAAAGCAGCCCGTTGTGGTTTGCATGTCAACTCTCCTTCACTGTTAAAGAAATCACTAAGTTCTCTGTGGTCTGCAGGCACAAAAAAGGCATCTACTCTGTGTACCAGGACCAAAGACTGTGCTTCCAGTGAAGCCTGCGAGCTGTGCTGGGAATAAACACTCATGGGACTGAGTACCTCATCTGTATACTCACCTGAGAGAAAACATAGCTCAAAACAAGACATTTGGCTTTTGCAATGCAATTAACTTGATATTCTCATTAACGCAGCAGAGCCTGTTCTAGGGGCCTTACAGGATGGGAGGCGTAGCCTGGAAGCTCCAAGTGACAGATGATTTTTGAGAGCCCCTCTGCCAAAGGAGGAGTGTTTCCCTAGGGATTTGTGAATTACCTTTCAAGTTACCACAATAAGGCATGTTATTTTAAAGAGCTTTAGAGAGTAGGACTGTATGGCAAGTCTGACAAAGCACACAAATAATCCAGGGGAAATAATAAGGCTGTATTCTTCAGGCTCATCTTCCCTTAAAAAAAAAAAAAAACCAAAAAAAAACCATTGGAATCCAACTTTGGGATTTTTTGGAGCTATAATTCAGGGCATTAGTTTAGCTCAATTAACAAGGTTTCTTTTGAATTGGGCCTGGATATGTTGAATTTAGACCCCCTAAACTTGTTCAGTTTGCAGGCCACTCTACAGCTCCCTGATGTTTTTGTGCTTGGCAGTCATTTTCTGCTGCTCTGCTGCCTAGCTTCACAATTAACTGGAATGTACAAACATTTCTCCTGGGTTTGACGGGAGCAGAGACCTGTCTGTGCGCTGAAGGTCATGTGAGAAGTTTCGGCAGGGTGCACTGTCTGAAGCGACAGCCTCTTGACATCCCCCTTGCAACCCAGTGTGCTCATTCTAGATGTTTTTTCACCATAGTTTGGCTGCTCTCAGTGTTTATTTTGGAGCTGGAAACTATACCCAAAAGGAGAGCGGTGTTTTTACTGCCCAGCGGGAGGCTGAGCCTGCGAATCGGATCTGATCTGACTCACCACTGTAGGAGAGAAAACAAGCACATCCTGAGCCTTGATCCAAGTGCAGAGTCCTTACCTAAACCCCCAGTCCCAGGGAACTCCAAGAGCTGGAGTTTGGCAGTCCTTGAGTCTCTAAAGCATTATCCAGAGACTTGTTCCCATGCAGTCACATTTTCAGTGAGGAGGTTTCCTAAAGCAATAGGGGATGATAAGGATCACTGTGATTTTGCATAATTCTACGTAGTTTGAAGTAAGGGGCTTTTCTGTAAACTACTGTGTTCCCCTTCTTGTTTATTGTGTTTAAAACACAGTTCTGGTTTATAATTTTTTAATTTTCCTAACATGCGAAAGCATATATTGAAGGATGCAAGGTGTATGATGACTGATCTTTCTAGGAATCATCCATATTTAAGTCAGACCTGCAACAGAGCAAAATAGCTCCAGGAAGGCATCGATGCTGACTCACAGCAAAGGAGCCACTCAGGGTTGTGCCTCTTGGCTGTCAGGCCCTGACAGGCTGGGGGTGGGGTTAAATTAGAAAATCTCAGTCTTAACTTCTGTGCTGGCTGTTCTTTGTGCCAAAGCAGTTTCAAATCTACATATGAAAATCACTATAAAATCTATAGTGTATTGTTACTGTTGAGCGCAGATAATGTTGACTTTGAAAGCAAAGCCTGTTCACTTTTCACTGTTGAGAAAAATGATATTCAGAGAGAACTGAAATAGGGCTTAATTGAAGGCTAATACATGAAAACTGTGAAGGGGGCTCCAAGGGAAGTGCTACATTTTCCCCTCTGCTATGGACAAAGGTGAATGAAGGGAGCAGCAAGATTAGTAGGAAGTCATATTTAAAGCTGGAGACATAAGATAAAAACTTGTCTGAAAACCAAGTCTCTAGTCAGCAGTATTAATAAAATGCCAGGTTCCTTAAAAAATAAGAAAGAGTTGCTAATTAAAAAAAAAATCTCTGTTTTTATTGCAACATTCAGTCTTTCACTCTTCTAAACATGGAAACTCAAAAGTTGTATGTCAGTGGACAATCTCTCCACCTACAGTTCAAAGGGTAGGTTGGTTCCAAGGTGTGATATGATAGACACATGTAATACTGTATAATATTGCACAGGGGCTATTTTATCTTTCTAAGAACCGTACTGTACAATACTGAGCTAGTTTTGCTAGTCCCTCTGATGGATACAAAGTGCAAAGTGGTATCCATATGGCCCTATGGAAGTATAACATCACATTCTTCTAGCTTATACAAGTTTAATGGCACTGAATTAGCATGGGCTGCCCTTTGGTGCTAATTCTTTCTGCACTCAGGGGGTTAAAGGAGCTTCATACTATCCAGATGTTCAGTGGTTCCTGCAAATGAAAGATTAGCAATTTTTGCAACTGCTGCTCTTTCTTCTGCTCCCTTTTTAAAGCTGATATTTTCCTTAAGAACTTGCTCAGTATCTGAGTCAGAGAAATCTCTTCCCTCAGGTAAATCAATCAATAGGCTGCACAAGAAAAGGAACAAAATGTAGGGGAGGTAGGCCTGAGTTGTATTAATTTGTTTACAGGAATTGCCTTCCAGGGACCAATATATTCATCCCAGGGTTTCATTTTCCTCTGTGAAATAGGAATCAAACACATCATTATTTCAGGGTACCAAAATAAAATAATAAAAAGTAGCTCAAAGTTCTTCAAACCCCCCCGTATTTTTAGTGTTAGTCAATAAGTGTCCCTATTAATTTTTCAGCTCAGACTACAGATAAATTATACAGGTACCAGAAATACAGCTCTTAATTCCCACCTGCCACCAACAAGGCATCCTGGAGAGAAATAGGAAAAGTAGCCAAAATTCATTTCAATAAACAAATATCAGCTTCATATCTTCTAAGCCTGTCTTTTGTATACGTAGGTTTACTGAGGTTCCTGCTGCTGCAAGGGCTGTTCAAGCATGGAATAAGTAGAGTTCCAATGAGACAAAACCTCCTGCCTCATCTGGCATTTTAAAACTTGTTTTCTTGCTGCAGCTCAGCTAGAATTTTTCTAGCCTTAACAGAATTGCTAGATTTCACATCTTGCTCTAAAATGTTCTTTTCCAGTGCTCTTGTTATGGTACAGGAAGCAATGAATTGTCTGAGGTAGAAAGCAATGTTGCATGTGTGTTACTAGTGCTGTGACTGTGCTCTGTGAAACTTCCCTAATGAAGACATGCACCAGGCTGCTTTTGGTGCTCTTCCTCTGCCTTTTGAGAAGTCCAGACATGCACTATGCCTGGGAACAAGCTCCTTCTCATGTAGCCCCACCAGCTTTCACACAAAGAAAACTAGGTGGAGATAGTAGGATCTTGTGTTAGTTAAGCCGATTTGGGGGCATGCTGATAACCAGTTATTTGAAAAAAGTACTGGCATAAACTTATGACTACTTGAATTAATTACTTATTTAATTTAATAGGCACTGATGTGCTTGTCTGGTGTTGATCCTCAGTGCCCTGAAGGCACCTCCAGCCTTTCCATACTCAGCCTCCCCCAGGGCCACCCCTAGGCATGCCCATTGCTCGAAAACAGTGAGGATCCTCGATATCATAATTCCCCAATCTACAAAGGGCAGAGAACAGTTTGGGAGCACTGAGTAAGATAAAAGGAAAGAGGTACTTTGAGAGAAAAGGTTCTTCCACAGCAGAGGACTCAGTTATGGAGTTGCAATGATTCCAGCGTGGCCCATCAGAGATGCGCCGCTGCAGC
>VYZP01012407.1:4698-23788 GCA_013400635.1 Hypocryptadius cinnamomeus
CCGTCCCCATTCCCACCTTCCCCCTCCGCAGGCTGCTGTACAGCTCCTTGCTCTGCAGGAACTTCTCCATCTCAGCCTTCACCAGCACCCTGCGCACGTTGATCATCTCTTCCACAGTCAGGGCCAGGCTCTCCACGGGGTGGCTGAACTCCTGCGGGTCAGGGGGAGATGTCACACTGCACTGTGGCACAGGGCACGGTCCAGAGCACTTCTGTGCCAAGGCAGAGCCTCTGAACCTGGGCAGAACATCCCTGGCATAGGCAGAGCGTCCCAGGAGAGACAGAGTATCTCTGGCGTTAGGACCCCCCAGCCACCGTGTGTCCTTGTGCCAGGCTGCCACGTGCCCACGGTCATGCTTGCCTGGTGTTCCCAGCCCCAGTGCTCCCAGCTGGTGTCCCCAGAACCCACCAGCCAGAGGTGCTTGGAGCTGCTGGGGGGGGCAGCGCTGGATCCATCCTCTGGCCTCTCCTCCACAGCGCCGAGGGCAGCCCGGGGCACTGCTGGCCCATCTGGCAGCGGGTGGCAGCTGGCAGGGACGGAGCCTGCAGGGAGGGACGGGGAGGCCGTGGCAAGGACGTGTTTCCTGGTGCCACCACCGCTGACAGGCATGGCACAGACCCACTGGAGACAGGGACGTGGGGACTCCCGGCAGTACCTGAACGAGGCCGGGGCTCGGGCTGCAGTGGCTCTGGGTCCCGGGGCACAGCCTGGTCACCTCCCAGCTGGCTCTGCAGCTGTGCCAGGTCCTGCTCCGAGAAGGAGCGATCCCGCTTCAGCGGCACCTCGGTGGCCGGAGAGTCCTCGTCCTGCAAGGCCATGGGCACCGTGGCACCGTGGCACCCCGGCACCCCCCGTGTCTCCCCACCTCTGCAGGTTCTCCCTTGCCTCGGAGAGGTTCATCTCCTCCATCTCGGCCAGGGTGGGCGCCTTGAGCAGCACGCGTGGCCGTGGGCGCGCAGGCACGGCGCTGGCCGGGCACCGGGACAGCTCGAGGCAGGAGCTGGAGCTCAGGCGGCCGGCGCAGGCGTGTGGAATGCAGGGCAAGGAGCTGTATCCTGCAGAGGGATGGGCTCAGCCCCGTGGGGATGGGCACACAGGTGGCACAGCACGGCGGGGAGGGGACATCGGTACCTTTCTGCTCCACGGGCCGGAGCTTCCGCTCCTGCCTGATCTCCTCCAGGATCTTCTCGTGGAGCGTCCTCTGCTTCTGGGGCAGCGGCCGCAGCCGCCGCTCTGATGCCTGCGGGATGCACAGATGGGACCTCAGGCGTGGCCGTGGCTCAGGGATGGCACCCATGGGAGCCACCAGCAGTGTCATGCCAGGGAGGTGGCCCGGTGCTGGCACTCACCTGCTTCAGGGGGGGCCGGGATCGGATAAAGTCGAGTATGAGCTCGTGGGCATCTTTCTTCACCCGGGGGGGGATGTCTCCATCCACCTGGGGAGGGCAGGGGGTCAGTGCCGGGCTGGAGAGTGGCAGGATGGAGGGTGAGGGGCTGGCACGGTGGCCACGCTCACCATGACCTTGCGGAGTTTGTAGTTGCGGGCACGGATGTCCTGCATGAGCATCTCGAAGGGCGTGAGCTGGTACTCAGTGGGCAGAGGGTTGAACTGCTTCTCCTGCACCTTCTTCAGCTTCACACCGTGCCGCAGCTCCCGCATCAGCTGCACCCACAGCCGGGCCTGGGGGGACACACGGACACGGCGTCAGCACCCACCCCTGCCCAGCCCAGCCCCCGTGCTCGGCCACGCTGCCGTACCCAGTCTGTGTTGCGTAGGTTGCCCAGCTCCGCCGCCGGCCGCTCCTCCTCTTCCTCATCCTCCTTCAGCTTCTGCAGTAGCTGTTGAGGCACAAGATGCTGTCACCTTTTCCTGGCGGCGCTGAAGGTCCAGCCAGGACTGTGCCATGGGGCTGCAGCACTGAGGTGCACCCCAATTCCTGATTCCCAGGCAGCATAGCAGTCTGGGAGAGGCTGCACGGCCAAACACCGGCACCAGCAGCCCTGGTTGGGATGGGCAGAGGGGGCACTGCAGCCTCCCCGGTCCCTTGTCACTGCAGGTGGTTTCCTGGGCAGGGCCGTGGTGCCAGCGGGCACGCACGCTCACCTCCTTGGCATCGCGGATCTTGGCGAGGAAGGCCATGAGCTCCACGGTCTCTGCGAAGAGGGCGCGGCACACAGCCTGGTAGTGCGCCGGGGCGCCGGCGGGGTCGGCCAGGCGGGCGGCACAGCAGCGCATGGCCTGGCCGAAGGTGCGCACGGAGCGAGGCGGCCCCTCGCCCCCCTCCTCCTCCTCATCCTGCCCCCCATAGCCCTCGTCGGCCGTGGCGCAGCCGCTGTCCTCGGAGTCGCTGTTGGTCATCAGGTCGATGAGCTGCTCCAGGCGCGGGCTCAGCTCCCGCTCCTCGTTCTCGTCCAGTCCCCAGTCCAGCGCCCGGTACACGGCAAAGCCCAGCGACTGCACCATCTGCGGGGGACAGCACCGGCTGGGGACAGCAGGCACCCTGCACCGGCTGTCCCCGGCCCCTCCTTGGTGCTGGGTCCCGTCCCGGGACCCGTGACCCCCGGGCCAGGGGGACAGGCGGCCGTGCCCAGCCCACAGCGGGCTGTGATGGCAGACGGGGCAGGTCACCGGCCCCCACGTACCTGGGCTTCGGCAGAGGGCGTCAGCAGCGCGGGCAGGTCTGCGGGAGGAGGGCAGAGTCACCACTGGTACCCACGGGCCCGTGCTGAGCACCCCACCCTGCCTCACCCGGGGATGTGGTACCCACCCCCACCCACTCCAGCCGTGGGACCCCCACCCTGAGCTACTCACACCCCCCACTGCTCCTCCCCCCAGCTGGCATCCCTTGCCTGGCTCATCCTGTGCTCTCCTGGTCCCAGGGCATGGCTCCAAGGGACAGTGGGCACCTGCACGTTGAGCCCTGCTATCAGACAGTGCTGGCACAGCCTCCCAAAGGGCACATTGAGGGGCACAAGCACCCATGTACCCCTCACGGCGAGGGCTGGAGGGAGCTGAGAGCTCTGTGTGCACGAGGAGATGCCCCCTGCACCCCTCTGGGGTGTGGGCACTGGCAGCGTGGACACCTGGAGTGCGGGCACCAGCAGCACAGGCACCAGCAGTGTGGGGACTGGCAGCCACAGCTGGAGCGTGGCACACACGGGGAGCCCAGGACATGCTTGTGGGCAGCTTGAGCCCTCCTGGCAGCCGCAGGAAAAGGAACGCAAGTGGCCTCTGCAGTGTCCCCAGGGCTCCCGGCTCCGCTTCCCTCATCATTAGCTCTGCATTGAGCTGATCAATGCGGCAGCCACCAGGATGTGCCAGTCGTGTGCCAGCCGTGTGTGCAAGCCAGGAATGGAGAGGAAAGGCAGCACAAGTGGTGGCCCCACCACACACAAGCCCATCAAAAAACCATGTCCTGGATTGTGCCCGACTCCCACTGCAGCACCAGCCCTTGGAATGCCACCTGGTGAGTCCCAGCAGCTCCTGCCAGTCACTGGGGCACAGCTGAGAGGGGAATTCCCGTAGGATGGGGGACTGGAGCGGTTCCAGAGGGTGCTGCTGGCTCACCCAGCCCAGATCCAGCCCTGTGCCCTGACAGAGCTGCACTGCCACCTGCAGTGGCACCCAGAGGCACCCGGAGCCCTCCCAGCCTCAGGCTTCACTGTGAAGGTTCATCCCTGGGGAGGTGGCTCAGGTTGGCACAGAAGCAACCTGGGAGCAGGAGGTAGCACAGTGGCACTGGCAGGTGACACCGGCTCCAGCCCTGCGGTGGCTCAGGGCAGGGCATGGGGCCATTCCACACAGGACCAGTGGAGCCGGTGTGGCCACGTCATGCCCAGCTGCCACGGGCACGTGCCATGCCTGTGCGTGTCCCTGCCCTGGGCACGGAGCCACCCGATGCGCCCCGGTGTCTGCTCAGCCACCGGCACCGAGGACACACGGTGACCCCGCAGTGTCCCTGTCCAGTGTGGGCACGGCGACACCAGGAGCCATCCCCGGTGGCCTCGCTGTGGGGCGAGACGGGTGGAGGCGCTGGCCATGCTCCAAGTGCTCCTCGTGGCGTCCGGCCAGCCGGTGTCACCGCTGGCAGCCAGCCTGGTGGCACCCCGGAACCGTCACAGCCACACCTGGCAGTGCCAGCCACCTGTGGAAGGACGGCTGGGAGGGCAAAGGTCAGGGATGGGGCTGTCCCGTGTGCCACTCCCGGCGCCTGGAGTGGGGGACAAGGTCCCCTGCGGTGCAGTGTGGGTGACGGGCGCCCGTGGATGTGCCGTGTGGGTGTCTGTGTGTCCATCCGTCTGTCCTTGCTGTGTGTCCTGCAGCCCCATGGTGGGTGCCAGGACCACGCAAACACCCACACCTGGCTCCAGCCTCCCCGGGTCACCCAGTGCTAGTGACCTTGTTGGTGCCAGTGCCAGTACCAGTGCCACACTGTCCCAGACCCCCAAGTCACCCGCCCACCCGCGCCCCCAGGCCCCAGGGCACCCCTTGCACCGATACCGGCAGTGCCGGTGTCAGTCCCCGTGCCGGGGCCGGGGCTTGGGGCTCACCCGCGTCCCTGCTGGTGCCACCTTCCTGCTCCCCGCTGCTGGGGCCGGCCCTTTTCCCTGTCCTCACAGCCTCTCCGGTGACCCCCTGCACTGCTCCCGTGCTGCCGGTGCCTCGATGCCTGCCCCCCGCTCCGGTGCCACTTCTTCTGCCCATCTGCCGCTCCGGTACCGGTTCTTCCCCGCCGGGGCCTCTGCGGGTGCCCCCCGCGCTGCCGATACCCCCGGTCCCTCCGCGTCCCCGACGCCGGTGCAGCACCCCCTGCCGGTCTCGGTAAGTCCCGGTGCCGGTAAGTCCCAGGTCCCCGCTCTTTGTGCCGGTAAGTCCCGGTGCCCCGGCTCCCGGTGCCGAGAAGTCCCGGTGCCAGTAAACACCGTAGGCTGCTCCCGGTTGCAACAAGCACCGGTGCGGGTAAATCCCAGCGCCTCGCTCCTTGCACCAGCAAGCCCCGGTGCCGGTAAGTCCCGGTATCCCGGATCCCGGTGCTAGTTAGCCCTGGTGCCGGTAAGCTCTGGTGCCCCCGTGCCGGTAAGTCCCAGTTCCCCGTTCCTTGTGCTGCTAACCTCCGGAGCAGGAAAGCCCCGGTGCCGGATCCCAGTGCGGGTAATCTCCGGTGGCCCGCTCCCGGTGCCTCGCTTTCAGTGTCGGTAAGCCCCGGTGCCCCGCTCCCAGAGTCGGTAAGCTCCGATAAGCCCCAGTGCCAGTGCGTCCCGGTGTCCCGGGTGTCGGTGCCGGTAAGCCCCGCTAAACCTTGGCAAACCCCGGTGCCCCGCTCCCGCGGTGCCGATAATTCCCAGTACCGGCAAACCCTGGTGCCCCGCTCCCGCTGCCTGTAAGCCCCGGTGCCCCCGGTAAGCCCCAGCTAGTCCTGGTGCCCGTAAGCCCCGGTAAACCCCGGTAAGCCCCGCTTGGCGGTGCCGTCCCGTCCCCCCCCCCGCGCGGGCGCCGCCCGCTCCCGCCCNGGGGCACCGGGAGGCTCGGGACGGCGGGCGCGGGGCCGGGCGGTTCGGGATGGTACCGTACAGTAACGGTACGGCACGGTGGGGCACGGCACGGCGCGGTGAGCTCGGTACGGTCTGGCGTGGCACGGTATGGCACGGTGTGGCGTGGAACGTTACAGCACGGTACGGTGTGACATGGCTCGGTATTGTTTGGCACAGCTTGGGACAAAATGGGATGGGGCAGAAGAGTGTGGCATGGTACAGTATGGTATGGCTCAGAATGGCACAGCTTGGAGTGGCACGGCATAGATCGGCTCTGCATGGCTCAGCAGGGCACATCAGAGCTCAGTAGCATGGCACAGCTCGGCACAGCATAGCTCAGAACAGTACAGAACAGCTCGGTACCGATGGCATGGCTTGGCATGGCATGGCACGGTACAGCACAGCTCAGCACAGTGTGGCACAGCACAGCACAGCACAGCTCGGCCCGCCCAGGCTGCAGGGCTGGCAGCAGGGAGTGGTGGCACTGGGTTAGCTGGGTGCAGAGTGCAGGGTTCAGGGCACACAGCTGGGCACAGGGCACAGGCACGGATTGCGGGGCACGTGATGGGGGCAGTGCCCGAGGGTGCGGAGCAGTGCTGGGTGACACCCCGAGGGACACGAGACCCCCCTGTGCCCCAAGAGGAGCAGGGTGGCCCTGGTGCGTGGCTCAGCCCCAGCCCTGGCTCGTGCCCCATTGAGCCCACGTGCCATGTGTGGGGCAGCACATGCAGGGACACGATGGCCTTGGCACCAGGGTCACCTGGGGACACACGAGCAGGAATCAGGGCAGGAGCACAGGATGCCAGTGCCCACGGGGACTCCTGCCACCAGGTACCTGCCTTGTGGGGTGCTGGGGGAGCCCTGGGGCTCTCGGCTGGGATGAGGAGCTGGCACAGGGAAGGGGCCAGGCTGGGACAGGAAAACCTCCTGGAGGGAAGGACCAGAGCTCCAGATGCCAGAGTGTGGTTTGGGCATGGCCAGGAGCAGCAGGAGCTGGGTGAAGGTGCCAGGATGAGCTGGAGTCTCTAGCGAGACAATATCCCATGGGAATATGGTGTGGGGTTGGCATCCCACAGCCACTGGGGAGGTGTGACATGAGAGCAGGATCACCTCTGGGCACCAGCTGGTCCCTTCAGACACACGGGGAGGGCAGGATTGTCCTGACAGAGCAGAAAGGACAACCACTGCACGGGAAAGGTCAGAGGGAGCAAATGAAAACACTCTCGTCATGATGAGCGTCCCATTTCCATGATGGAAGGAGAATAAAACCCTGGCTCAGCTCCATTAACCAATGAGCATAAACTGGGATCAATCCCAGAGCTGTGCTGGCAGGGCTGGGACAGGGACAGAGCTGACACACGGCTGCTCTCCTGTCCCACACAGCCACAGAGCTGCTCCAGGGCTGGAGATGTCTGTCAAAGAGCCTGGGACGGAGCAGAAAAGCCCTTCAGTGCCCATCCCAGAGAACATGAACAGTGCCAGCTCCATCTTTGGGGAAGAAACTGGGATAATGGAGCTGGGATACTGGGAAACACAGCCCTGTGTGGTGCCCTGGGGTTTGAGAAAGGGGAGAAGGGATACGGGTGATCCAAGGCGCCCGTGCATCTCCGGGAATGCTCAAACGCACCGCGGGCGGGTGGGACCGTGCTGCAGGGAGTCAGGAGCACGGTGCCAGCTGCATCTCCAGCCGGATCCACGCGGGATCCTGCCCGGCTGCAGCGCCCGGAGCAGCCCCCGGCCGCGGTGCCGACATCTGCCTCTGGATTGAGAGGTTTGGATGCCCGGTTTACCCTGGAATCAGCCGCTTTGGAGCCTGTTTGGAGCCGAGCCGTGCCGTGCCGTGCCGTGCCGTGCCAGCTTTCCAGCGCCTCCGGACACAGCCGGGGCGGCACCGTCGGGGATGGGAGCGGGAGGACGTGCGGCGTTTGAAGGAAAAGCCACCCTGCAGGATTCATGGGAAGCATTTGCATGATAAAGCACGGAGCCCTTTGCTTTGGGTAAATCTGTAATTAATACTGAATCGTTGTGTAATTAAAAGCTACCGGCATGGAAAACTCAAACAGAAGCCAAGCGTGTGTGTGGATGAGGGAAATAGAATCAAAGCCAAAAGAAATAGGGGGAAAAGAAAGATGAAGTGTTTGGGAAATGGTGTCAGAGCGCCATGGGAGGGTTGGAATTCCTGGCTCTGCCGTGTGGAAGCAGGATAAGGTGGGGAGCCGGGATGGACAGCAGACAGAGCCCTTCCCCAGCCACCTGCAGCAGGGCTGTGCCCCTGTTTCCTCGTGGATAATCCATTCCCGTGGGTCTCAGCTCTCATATGGAAAAAAAATAAATTCCTTACACAGCCACAGGAACCTGGGATGAGCACGCAGAGCACCTGTGGGGTGGAGGTGCCTCTCCTGCTTTCCCTCCATGCTGCAATAAACTGGGAACATGGAAGGAAGGAGCATTTTACTGGGCAGTTTGCTCCTGCTGTGTGCTGGCCTTGGATATGGCCAGAGTCTGAGGGGGGACACTCTGAGAGACACCTTGGGGACATTTGTGACAACTCCAGAGGCATTTTATACACCTTTGGGGACCTCAGGGACACCCTGGGGACCTTGGGGACACCATGAGGACCTTAAGGTCACCCTTGGAAACTCCCTGAAGACCCTGAAGGCATTGCAAGGACCTCGGGAACACCCTTGGGGATGCTGGGGATGAACTCTGGGGGCACTCTGGGGAGCTGAGCTCCCAGTCAGATGTCTGCTGGGGCAAGTTGTGATGGGGGATCCCAAAATCTGGGGCTGATGCCCCAGATGATGCCCCCAGATGGCACTGGGGGTTAAGGTGACTCAGGAATGTGACCTGGCCAGGGTTCCCAGGCTCGGTGGGATCCCATGGCACTGTCCATGCCGGATCCGTGCTGGATCTGCCGGCACTGCCGGGAAGTTCTCCCGGCTCCTGGCATCGTGTGCTGCTGACTCACACCCACCACTGCAATAAACCATCCACGGCCAGCCCCAGCAGGAGCTGCTTCCTGGTGCTGGACACACCCCGGGGACTTCATCTTTCCATAGGGAATCACCACTGCTGCTCCAAGGTGGCCAACAGCAGCGGTTCGTTGTCAGAAAGGATGAGATCCGAGGGAAAAATCCCTCTGGGAATTCTGCTCTGCTCCCTGTGAAACTTTGTGGCCATTCAGGGTCTAAAAAGATCTGAGGAAAAAGAGGGACAGGGGTTTTGGACAAGGGATGGAGTGGCAGGACAAGGGGAATTGCTTCCCACTGCCAGAGGGCAGGGATGGATGGGATATTGGGAAGGAATTCCCGGCTGTGAGGTGGGCAGGCCCTGGCACAGGGTGCCCAAAGCAGCTGTGGCTGCCCCTGGATCCCTGGCAGTGCCCAAGGCCAGGCTGGACAGGGCTTGGAGCAGCCTGGGACGGTGGAAGGTCCCTGCCATGGCAGGGGGTGGAACAAGATGAGCTTTAAGGTCCTTTCAAGAACAAACCATTCCCTTCCAATCCAAACCATTCTGCAATTCCACTATTTATTCTTCCAGCAACGCTGGTGATTCATCTCTTGGGGAATTCCAGCCGCTCTTGTCCCCTTCCCTGGGTGGGATCAGGGTCAGCAGCATCGTCACCGCTCAGAACTGGCAGGATCGGAGCTGCCCACCGTGCCCCACACACCGCGAGCTCACAGCCGGTGCGGAGGGGTCCCCTCACCGTGCCCCACACACTCCACAGCCGGTGCGGAGGGGTCCCCTCACCGTGCCCACCGCCCGTGTTTCCCCACGCCCTCCGTGGCCTCTCCCGCCGCTCCCGCCGCCCTTCCCAACATGGCAGCGCCCACCTCAGCCACCACAGAGAGGGCGGCAGGGGGCGGGACCACGCAGCGCCTCCAACCAATGGGTAGAGGCGGCGGGGTGGGCGCGGCACGGCCCCGCCTCCCCTCCAGCCAATGGGCGAGGTGGGCTGGGCCGGCGGCAGCCAATGGCGGCGCGGGCTCGCGTGGCGGGAAGCGGCGGTCCGCGATGGCGGGCGCGGGCGGGAGGAGCTGGCGGGACCTGCTCGGTACGTGCGGGCTGAGGCGGGCCCGGGGACAGCGGAGGGGACGGCGGGGCGAGAATGTCCCCCCTCTGCCTTCGCACATCCCTTCTCTCTCCCTGCACACACCCCTCCCTCTGCCCCCGTGTCCCGCTCCATGCACCCCGCTCTGCTTTCCTCAAAGCCGCCGTACCCGGTACACAGCATCTGCCCTCGTACCCCGCTCTCCCTGCCCTCATGGCCCCCCTGCCCCGGCACACATCTGCCCTCGTACCCTGCTCTCCCTGCCCTCAAAGCCCCCGTGCCCTGGCACACACCTGCCCTCGTACCCCGCTCTCCCTGCCCTCATGGNTGGCACACATCTGCCCTCGTACCCCGCTCTCCCTGCCCTCATGGCCCCCCTGCCCCGGCACACATCTGCCCTCGTACCCCGCTCTCCCTGCCCTCATGGGCCCCATCCCCTGGCACACATCTGCCCTCGTACCCCGCTCTCCCTGCCCTCATGGCCCCCCTGCCCCGGCACACATCTGCCCTCGTACCCCGCTCTCCCTGCCCTCATGGGCCCCATCCCCTGGCACACATCTGCCCTCGTACCCCGCTCTCCCTGCCCTCATGGCCCCCCTGCCCCGGCACACATCTGCCCTCGTACCCCGCTCTCCCTGCCCTCATGGGCCCCATCCCCTGGCACACATCTGCCCTCGTACCCCGCTCTCCCTGCCCTCAAAGCCCCCATGCCCCAGCACACAGCATCTGCCCTTGTACCCCGCTCTCCCTGCCCTCATGGGCCCGTGTGTTTTCCTCACACCCCGCTGTGCCCTCATCCTCAGCAGGAGCGGGAGGTGCTTTTGGGCTGCCCTAGGACCACGCTGCTCAATAAACCCAAACTTCTCAGCAGGGAGAGCCAGGAAGAGGAGAAGCCCCTTTGGGAGCGGAGCGGAGCTCCAGGGAGCGGCTCTGCGGCTGCTGGATCAGCACCAGAACCTGGCTGACCTCCTCCTGGAGGTAGGAACGGGACAGTTCAGGGCGTCGTGGCCCGGCTGGGGCAGTGGGAGAGCCCAGCTGGAGGTGGGTGCCACCGGCTGTGGAGTCAATGTCCCAGGAACACAGCGTTCCATGGTAGGTGGGGAGAAAAACCAGCAGTGTAGGAGTAAGATGAAGCTGAAAGCTCTGTGTCACAGAAATGGGATTGTTAGCCCTTCTCCATCAATGTTTTACAGGCTAAAAATGGTGAAGCATGGTTTGGGTTTGGGACAAAGGGAAATCCAGCACATTTTCCTTCGAGTCAGAACTGGCTTCTTGTGAATCTAGGGAAGACAATTCAGAAGAGACTTGGCTTTTCTCTGAATTACCAGCCACGTCTGGCTGACATGACTGTCCTCGTGACAGCCTTATCTTGAGCCACTGTTGTGATTTAGCTTCATTCTCCCTCTCCTCACACACTGATTTTACAGTTACAAACAGATACTGCAAATATCTCCCACAGTTCAGGATCTGTCTTTCTCTAGAGAATATTTCCCTTTATAAAAAGTAAAAGGGGATTTAACTAGAAAATGATCCAACATTTGGACATGTTTCATCAAATATTTATGGCCACACGGCTTCACAGAAAGAGAAGGATTATAGAAATTCTGCTCCTGGTGCTGCTGCTGAGCTGTTTGGTCCCTGGGGATGAGGAACTTTAACTTGTGTCTCCTTTTTTCTGCATAAACTGATGATAACTAAACACACATCTCTAGTAAGGTGAAATCTGTGCTTTTCCCACGTGGGAGCTTCATGTTAATTTCACTTCTGTTGCTCCAGCAGTGCAGGGATAGGTTTGTAAATGGGTGTGACAGACATCTAAGGGTTTTAAGGTTTTATTTGGTTTCCAGGTGGGAGATTCAGCCAAGCCAGGTGTGCAGGACGGAGCAGAGCACCAGGGAGTGTCACCAGAGTCATTGATAGGTGAGCATCTACCAGGCCAGATGTGGGGAGGAACCCTTCCTCAATATTGAATTTTTGCCTTTAGGTGCAACCCCAGTTCTACTTTCTTTTCCTTGTTCTGGTCTTGTTTCTTGCTTGCCTGGTGATGACAGCCTTGTGCTTTGCTGTTTTGTTTAGTGTCTGTTCTGCAGGAACAGGCCTCAAAACTGGGTGTGCCCACAGCAACCTTGGCAGCCAAAAACGCCGTTGCCAACGTGGAGCGGATCTGCCAGGATTCTGCCAGCCCCTCAAGAGCCCCACTGCTGAACTCTGACCAGAGAGTAAGGGGAAACCTTTATCTTTAATTTAGCAGCAAAACAGCACTGCTAGGTTTCACTTTAAGCCCAGTTTGTCTGCTCTGATTAAGGCCCAAACACGAGCGGACAGTTATTCACTGAGGTGTTTGATTTGCTTGCAGAAGTACAAGATAAATAAGAAGGGAAGTTTAGGCCTTTCCCCTGAATTCCCTCCATCATTTGACCCTTTAAAAAGCAACAAACTGGGCAAAACAACACATTGCTTTTCTGAGAGCGTGTTATTCACAAAGGGAACTATTTCTACTTCATTTCCGGGGTGATGCCAGAAGAGGTTGACCTGCTTGCTTCAGACTGTGAAGGGTTTGCTGGCAAACAACATGTTCTGTCGCTCCCTGTTCTGCCAGGAAATGTGGAAAATGAAGGTGAGAACTCATGGAGAAACACTGTGGTGTTACACACCATGAGGATTCATCCATGGGATGTGGCATCTCTGAATTCTTGAGAATGGCTGGTTTTCCTGACCTTCCAAAAGCATGTGCTGAATTACACATGGTGGGATTTTTCGGTTGTTCTGTTTATTTTAGAGCAAGCTCAGTGGGAACTTCCTTGTCTCTGCAGAGGGATTTGCTTTTTCAACTCAGTCGAGGTTTGGAATGATTTGAATTATTGGAAACTGCTACAAAAGATCATTGACAGCACTGTGGTGATCAGGTGCTGGTTTTGGGGTCCAGTGCAGGAACTCCCAGCTGACTGGGGGGTGACACAGTCCCAGAGCCCTTCATGTGCTTTGCCAGCAATATTCCAAGTGTCTTTGGCATCCTGGTTCTCCGCTTTGTTTACCTGGGAATGGTGATAAGTCAAAGTGAGGTCACAGAGAAAGAAACCAGATAGCAGATAACAGCTTGTGCTGCCTGACAAATGGGATGTCTTGATTTCATTTGGGTGTATTTTGTGGAATCAAGGGCTTTTTGTGAGTGGGAGGGTTCTGATTCCTCACTGCTCTCATGGGGAAGGAGGAAAGGCTGATCTGCCCAGATAAAGGGCTGTGCTCTGGTCTCAGATATCCTCTCCTGAGCTGAAAATAGAACCTGTGTGTTTCACAGGCTGATTAGGATCTCCTGGTCCCGGGGCAGACATGGGGATAAGGGAGAGATAACTGTAACTGAGGGTGTTACAGTAAGAATTAGGTTGTGGAGATGAAGTATGTGGGCGAGTTTGGGGTCAGGGTGTGAGGCAGCTGCTGCTCATGGCAGAAAGCTCCTGGGGCTTTGGCTTTGCCCTGTGTTCAAGGCTCCCAAATGCCTCTTCTTTCTCAAGGTGGGAAGGTTTTGTGGAGGTGTTGGTTCTGCCTGGAATGATCAGAAGCTGCTGCTGCTGCACCTTTCCCCTGCCAGGTGCACCCTGCAGTGCAGTTTTGCTGGCTCAGGACTCTCCTGGACGTGCTGTTCTGGGCAGGAGCTGGAAGGGATGTTACAGGGCAGCAAGTTATCCACACAGGAGCAATCCCTGGTGCTTGGTGCAGATTTTTGTTCATTTTTCTTTTGTGTCCACCAGCCTTTCTGCCTGGATGATTGCAGAGTCTCTCCCTGTAGTCTCCTGCAATCCCAGCTCTGTTGGGATATGGACTTGAGAGTGGCAACCTTGTTCCACAGGGACTAATAAACAGTTAATAGACTAAAAGACAATTCTCTAACCTGGATCTGGATCTGCATTAGCAAAACCTGAAACTCAGTTGTGTTACCTGTTTCCTGGGATATCCCTGCTCCTTTAAATCTGCAGAATCAGCATAATTACAGAGGGAAAAGATGGATATATTGATTACTTGTCCACGAAAATTTAAAGTTCTGATATGTCTACAACCCTAAACCACACAAAATTTCTGGGAAATCTAATCTTTCATCACCAGGTATTTTCTGTGTTTTCAATTTTAAATTTTAACAACTGCTAGATAGCTGGAATAAATAGAATTCAGCCTTATTTCTCAGGTATCATGTGCAATAGCCAAATGTTAACTGCCCAGAGCAGTCTGTGACCTGCTGGTGCCATCTCCTCAGGAGCCCCTGGTGCTGGAGGCCGCGTGGCACCTGCACAGCGGTGACATCGCCGGCCTGGCAGAGCTGCTGGAGAGGTGAGCAGGGCTCTGGGGGGGCTGCAGATGTAGCTGATCTCCTAAAGCCTATTAAACATAATCAGGGATTAGTCATGAGTATTCTGGACTGAGGAGATGGTCAGGTGCTGGCAAGGGATCAGATTAGCAGGATTTAGGAGCTGCTCTGGGGTTGGGGGGTTACTCTGGGGTAATTAGCCCAGTTTAGTGCAGTGGCTCCTTGGTGTCCACCAACTGGACTCAAGAGAAGGTCTTGCTCTGCAGAAGGTGGGTGCTTCCATCTTCACAAAATCTTACACTGTTTTGGTCTGGCAGAGTTAATCTCCAGAGAATTGTTAGTCCAGGAATTTTGGTTTTTTGGTTTTTGTCCCCCAACAAGTGTCCGAGACCAGCTTGGGCAGGGCTTGCAGTAACCTGCTCTAGGTGTCCCTGCCCAAGCAGGGGGTGAAACAAGATGAACTTTAAGGTCCCTTTGAAGCCAAATCATTCCATTATTCCACGATACAGAGCTAACAACTCACCCGTTTGTGAAGTTCAGGTTGTCTCCTTATTGTGTCAAAGGAATGTCCCAGTGATTTTCTGGGCTTCTGATATTGGTTCACTTGTCTGTTCACAATGAAAGCAATTTAAGGGAACCAAAGGCATAGATTAAGGATTTAATTTCTTTTTTGAAGCATTTTTATCTGAGTGTCTTAGAAATTGGAACTGGAATTCTTCTAGCAGAGGTTTCTCAATGGAAACTTTCATGTCAGGGATGAGGAAATACTTGGATGCACAATTTCACCCACGTTTTTCCTTTACATGTGTGTGTTGTGGGACCTTTTTATAAAGCAAATAATATAAAAAGCAACTGTTTGTAAAGCAAATGTGCTGGTCCAAATTAAATACATGAAGTGGCACATTTAGGGCAGAGTGCACAGGTGGAGACAGCCAAGCCTTAGAGAAAGCAGGAGGGGTTGAACTGAAGGTGATTTTGTGTTGCAGGAGCCCAGCAGGCCCAGCAGCAGTGGAGTGGCTCTGCAGCAGCCTCTGTGGCCTCTGTGAGCAGGCTGGGGACATCTCCTGTGGGGACACGGAGCTGGCACAGAGAATTCTCTCAGGCAAGGCCCTGGGCTGGGTGCAGGGCAGAACCTCAGGGGTGGAACCACGCAGGCCTCACTTTGTGTTTCCTTACCTCATTTCTCTGGGGAATATATTTTTTTATATGTTTGGCAAATTTAGCAATTTTTCTCCCTTTAAAAAGTGATTGGTTTGAGTTTTTCCATCCCTTAGAGTTAAATTAACTCAAGAAAGTGTAATTGTGAGGAGTGTGGTTCAGGGGTGATACACTGGCACTGTGACACTCTGCAAAGTCCCAGAGAGATTTTGGGCCAGAAATATTTCAGAGTTCCATTTCTCCCCTGTCCATTTTGTGTTATTTATTTTCTTAGTTTAGTTAGGAAAAAATCCCTCCAGTGTCTGAGTGTGGACCATGCAGCTGATCGAGTGCAGCCCCTCTGAGTTCTGCAGAGGTCGTGGAGCATAACTGCAAATTCTTTAGACTTTGTAATCCTTGAAGTTCTGGATTCTTTTTCCTGGGAATAATTTTACTCCAGGACAGTAAATGATTGCTGCTGAGTGGAGGCTTTTCAGAGGCTGTTGGGACAGGTGGGAGGGGAAGGAGCAGGTGGCCTGTGTGCAGAGGGGGTGCTGGAACACCAATTCCTTCTTGCTTTGCAGACTTTGCCATCGTGTTTCTTCAGAATGGCTTTGAGCAGGCTTCGGAGCTGGGAAGGAAGGTGGAATTCCAGAAGGTTGCCTACGTAAGGACAAAATGAACCTGGCTGCAAATGCTGCTTTAATAAAGCAATTCCACTGACCTCTGGCTCTTGCTGGGTACAAATAATTCAGGGCTTGCAGCTGCAAGGAGAGGGGGGTGGTACAGGTGCTGGAGTGGGGGAAATGGTGAAACCAGAATTGAGACTTTTTGTATGGAGAATTGCTCCAAGGTGGCACATCAAGGGGTTTTTTAACTTCCTTTCACCTGGATTGCTTGGGTGTTCCATTTGAATATGAGACATGGAATGCTGTAAGGTTGGAAAGTGCTGCCCTTCTGTCTATTTTATGTGTCCTATTGCAGAGCCTAAGGTCAAAGTGAAGCTTTAAGAGGGACAAAACTCTTTGAGTCAATTTACTTTTTCTGCATTGAACTGCAGCCCTTTACAACTCTAACTCCATTAATTTGTCGATTTTGAACAGATCTGCCGTGCTGTCTTACAGAGAATGCTGGCATGTAAGTATTGCTGTGATCCCAGCTTTGTGCAGCTGCTGCTGTTTCCAAGACTTCTGTTCCTTGCTCACTGCTGAATCCCTAAGGAGAAATCCTTTGCCTGGCTGCTTTGTCTGTGGTGTAGTACATGATATTTATGTCACTGATTTTATTTGCCTCTGCTTTCCCCGTCGTTCTCCTGAAGTGTCTCCAGACACTGCAGATAATTTCTTGCTTTTTATGCTATGTTTTTTTTCTGCTCCCAGTTGTAACATCATTTAGATACCTGACCCGATTTCCTGATTTTTAATGGATTTGCTTGGGAGCAGGTGGAGCACAGAGGTTAGGCCAGGATCAGCTTTGCTGCTTAGATTTATTTTTTTCTGCCTAGTAAATTAAACTTTGAGTTGACAGTTTGCTGACTCACCGTTTGGATTTGCAGGCCACTGTTTTCTGAAACCTCTATTTTTGTGCTGAGCCAAGACATCTGGTGTAGGTGTGTATCTTTAAACACCAGTGTTCATGAACTGCAACGTGCCTGCCCTGGCCTGAGCTGCCCTGGTGCCTCTGCTGAGGGCTCGGCGCAGCAGCGCCTGATTTACCAGCAAATCCTGATGCAGATAGGCTAAACACACTCACACGGGGGTTATTTTTGTCCTGTGTCACGGCTGATCCTCACGGGGAGATGCTGTACCTGCTCCCGTGTCCCACACCCCTGGCTGGTGTCACCTGACAGTGCAGCTGCTGTCACTCCTGTCTCCTTAGTGACAGCGCTTCCCGCTCTCCTTGCTGGCACCTTTCCTGCTCAGTGCTGCTGCAGAGGCTGCTGCTTTCCCTCTGCTGGAAGGTGACCCCAGCCAGGCCATGGCACCTCCCCTCCATCCCGTGGGCACTGCCAGCCCCATCCCTTGCCCCAGCTCTCGCAGGGAGCGCTGTCTGTACACCGAGATGCCTCACAGACCTCGTGAGTCCTTCTAAAAAGGGAAAGCTGCAAGAGAAGCGCTTTATTATTTAATACGCACGAATCCCATCTCAGGTGGCCCTTTAACAGTTGCAAACCAACCCTTCTCAGCAGAGTAGTGATTTTGGAGGAGGAGGAGCAGGCTGTTGGCAGGCAGACAGGAGTCTGCATGCTGCTCTTCATTTGCCCTTCCCGTTTGCGCAGCCTGCACTGCCGCGCTCGCAGTCTGCGTGCCTGCAAAATGCATTACAGGAGGTTTATGTAAGATATTTTATTAGTCCACACTTTTGGGTCACCTCTGAGGGGTCCCACTTCATTAATCTTTGGAGAACATTAGGACTTTTAATGTAAAAGAATTCCCTATTACTGAGGACCTTCACTGGAGGAGAAGGACAGGCTGGGAGTAGCATGGGAGCAATGTGTTCACTGTAATGGTCTGGCAGCGCTGAACTGCTGTGCCTGAAGATAAGCTGAGTTTATCTCCTTTGCTTTATTCTCCCCTACTTAACCTTAAAGTATTCCTCAGCAGGAGAAGAGAGTGTTACATCCTAAAGCTGTTTTGGCACGTGAGGGACGTCTGGTTCTCTGCCCCTGCTCAGTAAATTTTATTTTCAGGGTTTTTTTTCGTAACGAAATGATTTGAATACACAAACCAAGCTCCTTTAAGAGTTGAAAGAGGAGGGTTTTCAAGGCAGGGTGGCACAAAGCAGAAGTGCTGCTGCAGCAGACTGCAAAGCAAAGGGTTTCCCAGTCTGTGGGCTGATCATCGTCAAGACAACGCGCTGCGCAAGCATCCAACCTGTTTGATCTCTACCCGTCGTTTTGGGGCAGATCGAGCTTTTAAAGGAATTCCTGCTATGCAAATGGCACATTACAAACTCGTGGCCCTCCCCCAGCCTGCCCTTTGTCTGGACCGTGGTTTGCAGGGTGCTTAATTCAGCTTGTGCAAATCCCTGCCTCCAGACAGGCTTCACGATGCTCACACTCACAGATGCATTAGGGCTGGGTTTGGAAATGAAATACTGATTTACATTCATTTTTAGATGGCTTCATTATTAGCATGTTCTTGGGAATGTTTTTTAATTGGTTCAAGGTCAGTGGTAATAGTTTCTGAGTCTCTTTGTGTCACTTTGGAGAAAATCTGGTAAGAATTCAGCGCTGTTGAGTGGCTTCTGCACATTTCCCTAGCGGGGTCACCTTTGTAAAGGGGCACAAATTGCTCATTCCTGTTAATTCCCATGTGGGGTTTAGTGTCACAGTTCTTTTCTCATTGGGTTTTTGTGTGTTTTGGGGTCCAGGGGTGCTTGATGCTGTTGGTAAAGAGAAGCATGAAGATGTTTCCATGGTGCAAGCTGTGAGGTTCTGGTAAGAAACGTTCCAAACATGTCAGGAGGAGGTTTTTATCCACTGTTGCACTTCTTACTGAAATAGGAGAAATGCTGTGGGGTGGTTTTTACTTATTTACACACACTCCCACCTCTCCCAGTGCTATTTGTGCTTGGTATTCTCCTCTAATAAAATATGTGCAGACAAAAGTGCTTGTAAAAAAGATAAGGGCCAGGTAGGAAATGGATTCTGGCAGTGCTGGAGCCAACCCTGGACCTCCCTCTTGTCATGCCAGAAATTCCCCATCAAGTTTCCTCACTGCTTCTGAGCAGAAACACCTGGAAGGTGAAATCATCTCCAATTCCTGCTTCCAAACTTGTTTCATTTAACTGCTTTGTACATGTCCCTTCAGCCCTGTGCAGGGATACCCCTCAGACTCACATTTGTAAATCTGATGGTTACATAGTGTTGAGTAACCATTCATTGTTTGGGTTTTTTTTTAATACATACCACAAAGTACATATTTGTGGCAATTTGAAAAGATGGATGTAAAATAAAATTCAGTCATTCTCCCTAAGCTGCACCTGGTTGTTTCTATTTCATCAGCAGCTGGTGGATCATATATTATCAGTACCTGGCTGATCATAATGAATCAGTGCCTGGCTGATCA
>VYZP01012415.1:0-17119 GCA_013400635.1 Hypocryptadius cinnamomeus
GAGTTTTTATGTGCACAGATATTATTCCACTGAAAAGAAATAAAAACAACATATTCTCAGTGTGTATATCTTCAGCATCCTTCCTTTTCCTGTTTTTTTTTCTTTTTAATCTAGCAAGACCTTTCACAAAGACAAAACAAAAGGGATTTGTAATTCACAGACACCACCAAAGATTGCATACTCATATCACACAGCTAAATTATTAGAATTTCTCTGATAATAATTGACTATTTCACTGCTTTGTCTGAAACTATATAGCATTTCTTGTCTTTTTGGAATAAAAGTGAAACAAATAAATCATTACTTAGTTTCTACAGCAATAGGAAAACCAATTGGAATCACTCAGGGTGCAGTAATTCCTGCCATGCCCTTATTTACAACAGTTTTGAAAATCTTCTCTATTTGAATAGCATGCCTATGATTTAAATGTTTTATGCAAATTAGACACAAATTAGCCAATCCCAAGATCTCTCTTATCACACTTTTCAGGACACAACTGTTTGGGTTTTTTTACTGCTCCCTTCAGCTCCTGCTTTCCCCTAATTCAAGAATGGGTAATAGGAAAAAAGAAAATACAAACCACTGAGACTAGAATTCTGCACATATGTAATTTTTTACTGTCCTTAGAGGTCCTTGTGAATGAAACCAGTGAAAAATGTGAGAACCAAAGTCCATAATATTTGCTGGAACTATCTATATCAGTAAGAGTTACCAAGATTAAGGAGGGAAGTTTAAATATTTTCTTGTAAAAAAATAAATTTTGATTTCTACAGTCCTAAGAGTAAGAACATGTTGTCTGTCTCAAATACCAACAATTTTCATATAACACCACTTATAAAATTGAGAAACTCAGTCTTTCACACAGAATTTCAAATAGGTCTCCTACTAACATCAGTAAATCTTAATTTTGTTTCAATATTAATAAATTGATTGAAATGAAATACCTTACTTTGTTACAAGAATTTGTAATATAGGAAGTTTTCTTGTAATGTTTGTTTCTAAAATTGCTATAAAATATTTAAAATCAGAAATACACATATGAGAAATATCAACTGTCACTTAGCATGATCTTAATCACTTGGTAATCAACATATGGCTGTCCACTGTTTCATTTATGTTCATTTCTGCTGACCTACACCAACACAGAGACACCACAGGGAATAGTCCAATGGTTTGGGTAGATGGATATTTTCTTTAAAAACCCAGTTTGCTTTTAGGCATAAAGTGGGTTAAGATAAGTCACACAGAGGTTGCAATATTGATGTCATACAAAATACCCAGAGAGAATGAATGTCATCATATTTTCAATGTATATTATTAATGTATTAAATATCTATATTATATTCAAAATTAAGTATAGTTAAATCATCCAAAGGCAACAAATAAGTGTAAATATGACAGAAGTTGAAAGCATACTTCATTTTTATATATTTTTATTTTTTAAAGATTGCAAATCCAAAAAAATAATAGTATTCAGCATCATGAATAGTGAATTACCATGCAAAAGAGATTCAAACTGTTCCCGATGAAGACTTTCAAGACTTCCTAATTTCATTCCTTGCATTATTCACTGGCTCTGCAGCTTATCTATATGTACAGCAGCAATAATTTACCTGAACTTAGAATTTCAATCATTCTACATTATTTTAGTTTGTGCATTTAAAAAGGAATTAATAATACTAAAATAATATTTAGTCAACATTAGGGATGTCTGAGTAAGAATAAATCACTGCCTCCAAATGGAGTCAGCGGTTCTATTACCCTGAAGAAAACTGCAAGTAAATTTTGTATAACACCGTGAGTAATCTATGGATCTGATGTGTCTTTTCAAAGGGCATAATATTTTTTTCTAATTTTTGTGCCTGCACAGTACCTGCTGGTGTAATCTCTAGGTTCTGACAGTAAAATTACTGATTGCAGATTGGTATTCTCCGGAGTGATTAATGCTCACGTTAAATTTTTCATTATTTCCTCAAGCTCCCATTAAACGTTGTTACAAGCCAACTGTGACTTTTTCAGTTTGCCTTCTAAGAAAGTTAACTGGGTTTTACAGAGGATGCTCTGTAAATAAATACGTATGGAATACCTGTACTTTAGATCTTACTGTAAAAAACTCACATAAAAAACCCAATAATTTTTGGCAAAAAAAATAGCAGATAGAAGCCCATAGGATATTGCTGGACTAAGGGAAGCTTTATATGCTACACCACTGCAGGGTCACACCCAGAAATCAAGCTAGAAATTGATTTTAACTACACACATCCTTCAGAAGTATGACCAAGCATGGATGAATGGTTCACTGCAACTCATAACCATCCTAACTGATGCAGAAGGAAAACAGTTGTTTGACTTCATTTACTCCATCCTTGTTTATTCTTCTCTTAAACTCCTAATCTGGTGCCTCCTTTCCCCATTAACCAGTGGTCTGGGCAGCTCCAATCTTCCTCTGAGGTTGGTAAAAGCCAAGGTCAGAATTTGCTTCTGAAATCAGGAACTGCAGCAAGCATTTGTTCTCAAGGTAAAATATGCTTAGTGCTTAAATCCTACAGTACTGCAGAGTAGTAATAAAGCTTCCTCAGTCAACAACTTCAAAAAATGCCCAAGGGTGACTTGAGTAACTGTAAATATGTTGGCTCTGTAGTCTACTGGAATATTAAGCATCAGATACAACAGATGCTGAAAAAAGGAGGTTTTGGGGTTAAAAAAAAAAAGGAAAAAAACGAAGGTCCTTCTACTCAGAAGCTTGAAGCATCAAAAATATTCAAATCATCATATTTCAGACAAGACTCAAAACACTATTTTTCATATTATTGAAAAGTTGTCCTTTCCCTAAATATTTCTAATAATTTTCTCACACGTCACAAGCAACATAAGAAACACAATGGAAAAAGAAAATAATTTGGTACAACAATATGACAGCATATGCAACATGAAAACATGCCTGAAATACACAAGCCTCTGACACAAAGTGCATAAATAACATGCAATAAAAAAAAGGGAATGAATCACATTTGTTTGCACATGTAGGCAGTTTCATCTAACTCATCAATATTCCTTTTAATAATGGCAGCATTATTGCTGGATAAGTGGTGGCTATGAATAAATCATGTATGAAGGGTTCTTTATTGTAGGAAAATTAATTTCATCTTTTTAATTGGAATGAAGAACAACAAATTCTACTTATGAGTTCTATTTTAAAATGCTTTTGTGTCAATTTCTAGTAGAACTGAAATTTTATCCATTTGTTACAGAGTAGTTTCCTTTCACAGTGAAAGAATATGGTGCAGTTATTTTAGATAATGTGTGTCCTATCCAGCCAGAATTCTCTGGCTACTTCTTCGACCCTGGGAAGTAAAAAATTCTCTGAATAGGGGCTTCTAAACATATATGATTACAAATAAAAAAATTGGCTAATCTCTTCCCTGCTTGTTTTCTAATTATTTCCTTTAATGGGAAAAGTATTTACTTAAGGTAAAAATATCCAAAATAGTTTGTTTCCTAAATATTTCTGGTTTAATACTTTGCTGTAGAGCTTCAGCCAGCCATATATTTGCTGTTCCACTCTTATATTCTGTTTTATACAGTAAGCTTTATCCCTCCATGAATTCTGGAGATGTACAGTTTGACATTTTGAAAAAAGAAGATGATTGGATTCAGAGTAAAATACAGAGATTGTGCATGATGAATATACAAGCACAGATCCTATAAACTGGCAAACATCAACAAGGAAATCTTTCTATGCTTTGACTGTCATATTCTAGGAGAGGAACATTTGAAACCAAATATGTCTATATATACAAATGTACAGATACACAGTTCAGCAGAAACTTAGATGTCACAAGCTTTATTAGGAATATGCAAATTTAAAAAAAATAGAATCAATATTCTTTCATACAAATATCAAAGTTTCCGAATTTGTTATAAATTGTTAGTAAGAGAAAACCAGGTTTTGATTTGAATTTATCCTTCTGTAGAATGACTAATGCCTACTACCTCAACCCTGTGCATCAAACATAAGAGACTCAGCTAAAAAAAAAAAGAAAAAAAAAAAAGCACCAGATAAAGAGATAAAGTATTCCTGATTTCTATGATCATGTTCAATGACCTTAATCTGAAATCATAAAATATATTACTATACATCATTTTTATGGTGATGCAGGTTTCACAGTAATTTAATACTTGAATTTTTTCTTCTCATTGCCTCTTTCTGATATAAAGGACACCCAGTGGAGATTTCTTTTTGTATTGTAACTGAACAGTACACTGTTAATTTTAAGTGGTCTTCTTTTTTCTTTTTTCTTTAATAATTTCTTAATAATTATGTTTCCTGAGAAAGTTATTTCTCATATTCATGTTCAATTATATGTAATTTGGTTATCTATTTACCAATTTTTAAACTGGGATACCCAAGATTTGATAATTATTTTGTCTTAAATTCACAGTGTATATAAAACCAATGACTGCTTTTTGCAATGGAATTTGCAAGTAGAGACCAGAGGATGCAGAAGTTCATGTACCTAATATTACTTCTTTCCCTAGTAACTTACATGGATCTAGACTTGTGCAGATATTTACTTACATATTTCTCATCTGTTTATGAACACTTAAATCCAATTATTAACAAACTGGATTAAATGATACTAGTAGTTGAGGGCAATGGATAATTCTTTGATGAATACTTGCTCTCCTTCACAATAGTACTCTTCTGTAGCACTTCATATTTTCAAATACCTTTACATCTTCCATCCTTCCTACAACATTACTTTTAAGAATGTAAGTGTGCTATGCATTTCTATTTTAAATTCAAGGTGTTGAATTTGAACTTTAAATCCATACATAAAAGTAATAAAAATTACTTTTCTGAATAATTTCTTTCAAAGACCATAGCTCTTAGGTGAAAACATTGTCTTCCGTCCTGTGTTTCATATATAATTAAAGTTAACTAAGGGAATCAAAAATATACACAAATTTAGAATAATGTAGCTGGATAATGTCTTGTTGATGTGAGTATATGTATGGATAAAAAGGCTAAAAGTTAGTATTAGAGTAAATGACAGGACTGTAGACTTTTAGCGACAATTATTCAAGAGAAATACATTTAAATGATCATTAAGTAAATTAACTGGGAAATACATTCTGATTTAAGAGTATTGTGCAATCACAAGAACCACTAAATGGTTTAGTCACAGGCTCTGAAGTCTCTGCTGTATTGGGTTTGCATGGTAAGGTTTGGTAGTGGGGGACTGCAGTGGTGGCTTCCCTGAGAGGCTGCCAGAAGCTGTCCAAGAGAGAAGCTGGCCCCAAGACGGACCTGCTGGAGGCCAAGACAAAGCCCATCAGCAATGGTGGTAGTGACTCTGGGATAATGTGTCAAGGAAGGGGGAAAAAAGCCAAGCTGCTGAAAAGAGGAGGGTGGGAATATGGGAGCAGCAGCCCTGCAGACACCAATGTCCATGCAGAAGGAGGGCCAGGAGGTGCTCTAGGCATCAGAGCAGAGACTCCCCTGCAGCCCACGGCAAAGACCAGGGTGAGACAGCTGTGTCCCTGCAGGCCATGGAGGCCCACAGCGAAGCAGAGATGCAAGTGCAACCCCTGGATGACCCCACACTGGAGCAGGCAGTTGTCCCTGAAGGAGACTGTGACTCCTGGCAAGTCCACACTGGAGCAGGTTCCAGGCACGACCTTTGGACCTGTGGAGTGAAGAGCTCACAATGGACCAGGTTTTGTGGGAGGACTTGTGACCCAAGGGAGACCCACACTGGAGCAGTTTGTGAAGAGCTGCAGCCCGTGGGAGGAACTCAGTAGGAGAAATGGAGAACTGACTCCTGTGGGAAAGACCCTGCACTTGAGCAAGTTGAGAGTGGGAGGAGTCCTCCCCCTGCAGAGGCAGGAATGGCACAGACAAACGTGGGATGAACTGACTGCAAGGCCCGAGTCTGTTCTGCCTGTGATGGGAACTGGTGAGTGATCTCTGTGTCTTTATGTCGACTCACAAGCCTTTTGCTACATTTTCTCTCCCCCATCCAGCTGTGGTGCGGAGGGACAGAGCAGCTTTGGCCAGTGTCTGCCATCCAGCCAGGGTCAACCACCACAGCTACTTACACAGAATCATAGAATCACAGGATTATAGAACAGTTTGTGTTGGAAGGGACCTTAAAGACCACATAGATACACTGACCCTGCCATGGACAGGGGCACCTTTTATTAGATCAGGTTGCTCAAAGTTCCATCCAACCCAGCCTTGAATACTTCCAGGGCCACAGCATCCACAACTTCTCTGGCAACCTCTTCCAGTGCCTCACAACCCTCACAGTAAAGAATTTCTTCCCAATATTTAATCTAACCCTACCCTCTTTCATTTCAAGCCATTATCTCTTGTCTTGTGACTACTTGCCCTTGTAAAAAGTCTCACTCCATCTTTCTTGTAGGCTCCTTTCAGGTAATGGAAGGTGCTCTGAAGTCATCCCAAAGCCTTCTTTTCTCCTGACTGAAAAACCTAACCATTCTCAGCCTTTCCTCATAGGAGAGGTGCTCCATTTTTCTAGTCATCTTGGTATCCCTCCTCTGGACTTTCCCATGTGTAAGAGTGTAAGATGAAAAGCCAAATATTTTTCCTTTTTTTGTTACTTGCATCACGATTTTTTATTAAAATGGAAAATACCAGAATTGTTACATCTTCCAAGTATTCATTTTTGTGCTATAAAACTACAAAAAAGTCCTACTGGAAATACAGCCTGAGTTTCAAACATTCTATCTGTACTTAGATTAATTTCTGGTTTCACTTGTAAGATATAGAAATAATTAGAACAAAGTACATACTCTTCATTCTGATTTGTAGAAGCACATTTTTGAGATGTGCCTTGCTCTAGCCTTATGTTTCCCTTCATTTAACCAAAGATGCAAGCTTTCAGACAACAGAAAAGTACAGTGATATTAGTCTGTGACATTACACGTAAAAATGCTGTTTTACTAAAGTAAGGCAGGTACTAAGAAGATAATTTTTGTTTCTGTGTATTTTGAGACAACGTTTTACAAACGGCTTGATATTAACTACCTGAAATCTTTCTTCTCCCTATTCTCAGTCCTTGTGCATTTATTCCCACCTTCAACTCATTTTGGACATTTCCCTTCTGTCAGATTTGTCACCCTATGTGACTCTCTGCATGGACATGTAATTGCCAGGGCTGATACCAGTGTTATCAGGTGGGGCAGAATGTCCTTTGTCACCAGCAGTTTTACATCACCAAAACCACTCCAGCTTTAGCTGTGGCATCAGGGGCAGAAGCATAAGGCAGAAGAAACATTGAATTCTCTAGGGCATTTGTAAAATCTCCCTCAGGGTAGTATGACTGATGGCCATTATAATGTGTTTGCTATACAACAAAATAATGAATCAATCTACAGGTTCTATTTTCTGCATTAAAAAGAGGCATATTTCAGAAAAAAATATTATAAACTACTCTCTTATAAACAAATCATTGCATAATCCTAAACTCTGAAAAGTTTATACACACACACAAATATAAAATTACACACACACACACACACACACACACGCCAGCTCCTTATATAAATACAATGGTAACTTTCCTACCAGATGTATTTGATACTTGGAGACTAGTTAAAATTTTAATACAATATAATACAGAAACTATCAGACTTATCCTCGTTTCAAACATTTTTTTTTCTCTAGTACAACATGCCAGATGGTCGGGCAGAAGCTCATACATTCAGAGACTCAAAATTTCCCACTTGCTTGTGGTTGACAGATGTGATGCTGGAGTGAAGGAAGGCTCTGCATGGGCAGCTAGAGGCCAAGCTGGATTCCTCACAGCATCTTAAACAGTGCTCACTGTACACACTCATATTTAGACACCTGAGCACAGCCCTGAAAAACTGTTCCACCACTAACACCAAAAGAAAATAAGCTCTTAACTGTATATAAATAAGAAAGGTCTCACCTTTTGGTTCTCCAGTTTAAACATTGAAACTTAATTTTCTTCATGGAGCACCATTATCCCTAATATCACAACACCCACGGGAAAAATGGAAATTAACAACACATTCTTCTAAAAGATATTTTACCACCACTAATTACAACCATCTTGAGGTGTTTAAACAGCTTTGAAAAACAGCATTTAGATTGCCAGATATGCCATAATTCACACAAGCAGCCTAGCAAAGGAGGAGGCAATCAGCTCCAAGTCTCTTTATATCCCAGGCTGGTTCTCAGATACTGATTTCCTCATTCCATTCCAACAATTATTGCAATAAATTGTCACTCTCAACTCTGCAGTGCTGGTTCACAGAATCACAGAATCTTAAGAGTGGCTTGGATGAAAGGGACCCAAGAGATCATCTAGCTCCAAACCCCCTGCTGTGGGCAGGGGTACCTCTCACTAGACAAGGCTGCTCAGAGTCACACCCAACCTGGACTTGAACACTTCCAGGGATGAGACACCCACAACTTCTCTGGGCAACCTGTGCCAGTGCCTCAGCACACCCACAGTCAAGAATTCCTTCCCAACAGCTCATCTAAACCTACTCTGTTTCAGTTTGAAGCCACTTCCCCCTTGTCCTGTCACTACACACTCTTGTAAAAAATCGGTCTGTGTGTCTTGTAGTCTCCCTTCAGGTACTGGCAGGCCACAATTATGTCCCCTTGAAACCTTCTCCAAGCTGAATAATTCCAATTCTCTCAGCCTTTCCTCATAGGAGAGGTTCTCCATCTCTAATTATATTGGCCCTCCTCTAGCAGTGACCAAAGGGTGACAGCAAAAATGTCAGAAAATGGAAACCTATCCCTAACAATTTCTCTTTTGGCAAGTGGCTGACAATGAAGTTGTTTGTTTTGCTTAAGAGAATTTCCTCAGGAGAACATTCTTGTCACTTTTAATATCAGGAGGTATAAAAATAGTATGTGCAGAACTATGAGTCACTTCTATGCCACACTAGGTAAATTTCAGTTTATCCTTCTCCCTATCCTAGTATTTCTCCAGTTACTCATAAAGCTTCAGAAGTTTGCCAATTTTTTTCCATATTGTATCTTTTAAATTATTAATTTCCCTGCTAATAAATTCAGATATGCATTTGTGTACAGTGTTTACAGCAGTAAATTATTCAGCCTATGTACTTAAATGCCAACTAATACTAATAATTAAAAATGTACACACATATTAATAGAAATACTGAATAATAACAGCCACAAGTGATACAGCATCTCCACTGCAAGAGAAGGGGCTCAAAACTAGGGAACCAGAAGAAAGTTTTACCCTTTTGGCATACTTTCTGGCAGCCTCTAGTAATGACTATACTGAATTGCCTTCACCACACTCATGTGAGGGTTACATTGAGATTCCTGGATTGTCTTTAATCCATCTGAAATAACGTATGTGCTTGTATTTGTTACCTTCACAGTAGCATTTCCAGATGAAAGCTATTTGTTTCAGGGTTTTCTTAAAAGACTTTATCTGAAAGTTCTGCTGCTAAGAGTATTGTTCCAATTTTTATCTTGTTACATCATCATATAATGTTCAAAATTAGGTTGTGAAAGGTCAAGAGAATACCTGACATGTTTAACTAAAGAATTATTAAACTGGATGACATGAAACTCATATTTTACCTAGCAGCTTTTCACAGTCAGTGCACCATTTGTCATTGTTCTCCTGAACTGGCTCCAATCCCATGGGATTCCTCTATGACACAAAAGAGCTCAATAGATGATAGCACCAATGAGCTATCAAGGAACAATACACTGAAAAGCAGAAAAATCTATATAAGACAGAATCTACATAAACAACCTCTTCTATTAAATTATCCAACAGTTCTATTTGATATGACTATTGATAGGAGATGAAAACATTTCTAAAACACCCACTTTAGTGAAAAACTGAGTGGTTTTTGCTGTAAAACTATAATGCAAACACTAAGTTAAAAATAGTTTTTGAAAAAATGGTTGCTGGGTAAAGCCAATATTTATGATAAAATACCTGCCTATAATGTGTTGGGTTTTTTTTCTAGATAGGCCATATGGAGCATATTCATGCCTTTTGTTAAAACTTATGATTGTTCACGCTCTCTGTTATTACTCAAAATAATATTTAAATTTATATGCTGCCTACCTAGACAAAAAAACCCCTAAGCCTGGAATTCTTGCAAGGCATTTAATATGCATGGGGGCTCTTTTTATTTCTCTAGAAAACTCTTATACAACATACTTTAATGTTAGAATTTTCAATATGTCAACCTGCAGCAAGTTTCACCTTCATGAACCAAGATCAAATAGTTAAATATAAGGGAGAAAAAGTTATATATAAAATCAGATGGTAGTATGTACAGGTAATCGCCAGAATAACTGATTTGCTTCAGCCTGTAAAGTTTTGATTACTTCCTTTTATTTTATTTGCCAGTGACTTCTATTTGGGTTTTGTTTGTGTGTTTTTGAAGGTCTTATTTGTGCTCTCTCTGATATGACAGGGTCCCTGCTCTGTTTGGGCCTCCAGCTCCAGGGCCAACACCTCTGGCTCCTGCCTGGGGTACTCTGTCATCCCAGTGCCCCCTCTGCCATTTAACTGTGTGAATGAGGGAGCAAAGAAGAGACTCGGGCAGCATGGAAAATCAAGCAGCATGGAAATCAGGCAGCACAGGCCTTTGGCAAAGCATTCTTTCATTAGCTCAGCACAAGGAAAAAGTTAAAAGAAATACAGTTGTGTGTCCATCTCTGCTATGGCTTTGTACACTAAAATGTTTTCTTGCTTTGTCTTTGCCAGTTACACTTCCTAGGGGGGATTAATTAATTTTATTAAATAGTGCTTTATGGAAGCACAGGTATTTTCATGTGGGACCAGGAATAAAACACTGGTACACAACAACATTTTACTTAGGAAAATCCTTCCATATTGAGGCTCCTTCAGCATGAAGGAAAAATAAATTACACCTCAGTTTAAATTAAACAGCAGCACTTCAAGTATAGACACTTCATTTAACACAAGAAAAGGAAAGGGAGGCAAGTTGGTAAGTGAACTGAGCACTGAGTTTGTTAATAGGACCTGCAGGAGGGTACGAAATTTTTACGAGGTCATTTGATTATCCAATTATACTATCTTCATAAATGTGTAATCATATTAACCGAGACCCACCATAAATAAAAAATGAAACAATAAATCTCTGATTTCTATTTTAAGAAATACATAAAACATCCTTCCTTAGTGAAAAATAATAGTGAGGTTTTAGGAAAAAAAACCCATTTATAACATATGTTAAACTCTTTTTGGCTATGGTAAATCTGTTGAAGGCACAGGTCAATTCAGCTCTACAATTTTACACAGACTATTTACAATATCCTCAAAATGACTGTTAATATTGTTAATCCTTCCAGTCATTAGTTGTATTCACAGAGGGCTACTTCTCGTTGACCTAACCCACCTAGTCCTCATGTCAGGAAAAGTAAGAAACCAAATTTAGTTTTGAGGACCCTAAGCAAAAAATTGAAAAAAAATTAGAAAAAAATACTTATAGCAATATATTCACAAATAATGTCAATATGTATGCATTTGGTACTGAGTTAGTTAGGCTATTAAATTCCCAGCCCTTCTTGAAACATTCAGAGTTTATTCTTCCTTATTGCACTGGCAACCTTTTAGATGAAAACCTTCACAAAACATGCTGCAAAACATCCACAAGAACCCAAAAGTTTTTGAGTAACAGCACCATCATTTGACCCAGGCAACCCTCACATACTTTTATGAGTACAATAAATGTACAGTTTAATGAGTAGTTAAATCTCAGGCATAGTAGGCATAAAATTAATCAAACTACCTTTAATATCATTTCTTCACAGAAAAGCTTTCACCTTGTGCAACTTTTGAGTAAGACCACTTCTGCTGAACATACGGCTTATAATTTTGTCATCTTCCATTAAAAAACAAAAAAAAAAACCCTAAAAAAACCCCAAAAACCCCCAAAAAACCAAACACAAAACCAGAGCATAATTGGCCAGCATATTTTATGCTTTCTGTGTTGATTCAAACACTATCATAATCTGAGTTGTTCTGTTTTAGAAAAAACAAATAATTATTACCTAACCAAGACCACAATTGTAGTACATAACAATGACAGAAAAAAAAATATCAGTTCTTAACCATAAGAATTATTTGTAAAAGTGAGTTCTGAACAAAATTCCATCTGTATTCTTTCACAAAAACTACTGTTTATTTACTTTGTCCTCTTATGGCACCTCAGTTACACACACAGCTTGTTACTTCAAGAAGCTATAATAAAAATAATTCATTACAACCTTTGTGAGTGAAGTAATGCATGTTTCATGAAAAAGACTACATAAATTAAACAAGCTCAGTTACTTTATCTAATTTAACTCAACCCAAAACACATCACATGGCAGATTTTAAAAGTTTTGAGCTCCTCAGAAGGGGAGCATGGAGGATGTCCCACAGTTTCCAAGCACTACAAGAAGTATAATCACATGGGGGGAAGATCCAGGTAAAGGATACTCCATCTATTCTCAGCAGTTCTCTCAAATACAAGTCTTGGAGGAAAGCACAATCTGGAATTAAACATGAAACATACGAATACAGCGTTGTCTAATTGAAGTGAGAGATAAGTCATTCAGTCTTGCTGAAGAGAATGAGAACTGATGCAAAGGTGACTGCTGCAGAAAGCTCGTGGTTTTTGGGGAATGTTTCAAGTTACTTGTTTTCTGTAACAACTCCTTCTTCTTTGGTGGTACAAACATGCAGGTATGTGATTTGGCTCCAGAAGTCACATCCCGACACACGGAGGTACCCTCTGACAGTGCATCCCCATCAGCTGGACTGTAATGTTTACAGAGCTGCCTCAAGTAATTGCAGAGAAGTTAAACAATTCTCTTTGTCTCTCATGTGGTAAGGGTTTGTGAACCACCAGTGAATTTGGGGATTTAAAAACAGTAAATTTCAGCTCCTTAGCTAAATTAAATTGGTTAAAGTCTATTGATAGAATTATTTCAGTGTATAATAGCATCATACAGTGTTCTCTAAAGCTGTGTTCACACCAACAGAAAACACAAAGGAAAGCAGAGTTTACCTTTAAGTAATTAAACTAGCACCACTAAAGCAGTGTCTTAGTCCCAGCTACATGCTTTGGAGGTATTTTAAGTTAAAATAATTAGGCTAAAAGGCAATCCTACATGTGTGTTTAGAACATATTTTGACCCTTTCTATGTTTGAAAAAAAAGTAACTGCTACTGCTAAAAATTTGGATTTGAGAAACTGCTGAGTAAATTGCTTTACTTGATTTTATAATTAATGGAAATGGTTTGGATTTGTGGATGTATCACTGGTTACAATGTGATAGCAACGAACAAGAAGTAGGGGAGGTTTTTTAGATTTCTTAAGTGACAAGTATGAAAACCCTATTGAACTTACAGGAAGGTTGTAGGTTTGTTTTTTTTCTTATAGGAAAAATAGGGCAAAATTATAGAAGTGCCTCAATAGACCCATTAACAGCTCTACAATAAATCAAATCCTCACATATTGACCTATGTATAGACATATTCCAATTTAAAATACAATGGTTTTGTTTTCAAATGTGAAAAACCATCAGCTTATTAGTTGAAAAGCTTACTGACTAAAGTATTCATAAAGAAGCAACATAAGGTACTTTAACTTTCTGCTATTATTTATACAGGACTGCACCAAGATCTGTAGATGTGTCCTCTCAAGAAAATAAACCAAACTTAAACTCCTTTTTGTTTTCATGTGCTGTGACTTTCTAAATATTTTACTCTTTTTTTAACTTGTTAGTGGAGCATTAGAAGATAAAGACATACTTTCTTTGTCCCTTGATTCATCCGTTCATTCTTTTTTCTTTTCCTCAAAGCTCAGCAATTTTAAGATATAATACTTTTGTGTGTATTTTTTCTTTCCTTAAAAGAAACCACAAAAGCAAGCAAACAAAACAACCTGAACATCTATTTGTCTAAGCTTAAACATTGAAATCTGAAACTTCAGAACCAGAAGATGAAAAAACAGTAGCTACAATTCTGAAAAATCCATTCTCTTTACGCAAGTACACAACTGAGTGCAGAAAGTGACTACATGGAATTTTACAGTTTGTACCATAAAAGATCAGATAATGCAATATTCCCCTTCAGGCTTTAATTTAATAGATTTTATTAAAACAAATCTTTTACTACAAAATTTTGTCTGGTCTCACAGTGATTACTGGGATTTCACGCAATTATCTAGAGCAGGTTATTCTTAAATTATTATATTTAGAAATTTATTATTAAAACAAAAGTATCAATTCAGGACTTCTAAGTTGGTCTGAATCTGTTGCCTCTGCTCTACTAGATAAAAAAAATTAGTAAAAGTATTTTGATTGTCATGAAAGATGACAGCACTCTAATTAGAATGAAAAGATGGGAAAAGGTGACACAACAAGAATATTTTTTTTCACATTTCAAAAAAGAAACCACCCCGTGTTCATTACTGGATTTATTAGTACTTAATGAAATGTTAATTACTGCATCTGACAAACAGTGATTAAACAAGTTACTTTTATTTACACCAAGAAAAAAAAAGAGAGAGAAAATATGCTAAAATATTAACTTGATTAAACAATTGTAGTAGGAGATGATAGAGTCTGCATTGGACTCACTTTTCTAACTTTATCCTAGCTCCACTTATCAATAAGTAACTCTTTTCAATACTGCTGACAGGCAGGTTTAATTAAATGCATGTATAACTAGGGCATAATATAAAATGTTTTCAAAGACCTTGCCAGTAAATGTAAAGTGATGGTATTTTTTTTTTCCAGATTTCAGGGAAATGATGAAAAAAGATGAAGACATCTTCATATCCTTTGATTTTAACAAATGTTTGAATAATTTAATTAGGTCATGCAAGCTCTTTAGTGCCATATTGAGTCTGTTCTTACTACACATTTAATTCTGAAACAGAGCTCTTAAAATATAAGTAAACACTTTATTTATTAATTGCATGTGGATATTCAATTTTATATTGTAGTAGCAAGGTCTGAAAGGACAGGAAAGGCTAATTTACTACTGCAGAGATCTCACACAATCCAAGCTACTTAGAGAGTGCCAAATTCTGAATTCAGTCTCAATGAGCAGTCTAAAAACTGATTCTGATGCCGATCCTGACAAAAAGTCAAAAGTAAGTGTTAAAAATTGCATCATGTTATCATGTACAAGATTTAGTTCGTACTAGAATAATTTTCATTACGAAAAGATGCTGTGATATAGTCCTGAAATATTTCTGAACAAACTTGTTTATCTCCTGAATGAACTGACTGTATTTAAAACTCTGGATTTCAACAAGTATTGGCTGTAACTTTATTTATAAACTAGCTCAGGGTATCAGGTCATATATAGGAATGATTTGCAGTCCATGGAGAAATGTTTGCATATAATCTTAGACAATACTTGACCTTCTTAAAGCAAATCTTGCTGAGCTATTAATTTTCCAACTGAGCTAAAATGCATTGTCTGTTTCCTGGCAGAACAAAGAGCCTTTTACATTAGTGAGGATTTGCAGTGCAAAACTCCTAAGATATATTCTTTAAACCTCAGGAGAGGTTATGAGGAACATGTAGCAACACCAAATTGGCTACATATCATTTGAGATGCTGCTAAAGAGGATGTGAATTTCAATTTTTCTAAGAAATATTTTCTTAGTTTCCCCTACCTTAAAGTTGCCTAACATTTTAAATTACTCTGGCACTATTCATTAAGCATAAAAGAATAAGATATTTTAAAACATGATAAAACACCAACTTTTTATTTTTATTTGCATTGAATATAACTAGAAATATCTGAAATATTTCCACTTTCAGAAAAGTGTATACCAAGTAATTTACACAACAACACTATCGATAACATCCATATAGTCAACACTGTAAGTTAAAGGAATCTTTTTTCTTGAGAATCAGCTAAAGAATATCATATTACCCATCTGAAAATCTTCTGTATCATTTTGGAGTGGCCTGGGGTCCTAACGAAAAGAAGCTTCTTCCCTTCCCCCAAAAATCTACAGAACAAACAGTAGTGCCACAAGTTGTTTGTATTGTACTTTTTCCTCTCTCATGTGAATTGCTGAGATCCATAAAGACTCCCTGATAATCAGACTTTACGCTATTGTTCTACATGTCCTAAAGCTGAAAAAAAGTCCAAATCTCGCTTTTCTACAGGAAATTATTTGTTGATTACTGATGCTCATAAATCTCTGAAAACTAGGGTCTAATAAGAACACACAGTATAAATATTTTTATTGCAGCACCTCCAGCAGTTCCTTAGGAGTTTGAGGATACTTTGTGAAATATCTGTCTTTGCTATAATTGCATTTTCACTGTGCTTTACTGTGACCTGATGCAAATTGATACAGCACATCAAAAAACAAAAATAAAAAATTATCCTCCAGTTAATTTTCCACAGTTTTATCTTGGCAGCCTCTTGGAAAGTGAAGGTACACTATTATGATATAACCAGGAGAACAGAGATTGTGACCACACTGTGCCCTTGATAAAAGCAATGGAACAGTAGAGGAGGAATTTTATGAACTATAAAAAATGCATTCTGCATCTATTGCCAAATTTTATAAGGAAAACTGCGATCAATTTTGTAATAAGTAAAGATTGCCATGCTTTTAATTTTAACAGCTAGAATAAAATTTGGAAATCAGAACAATCCAAATTCCAGTTTTTCTTTCTGATATTTAATTTTACCCTAAAGCTAAATTTTACCCACCATCTACCAAAAATTAATCTCAAAAACACAATAAATCAGTTAAATGAAGAAGATTATTAATTATGCATTCATAGCCCAAATTATCTAATTTTGTTTTACAGTAATGATAAATACTCATGTAAACCCATTCTAGTGTTTTGTTTCGCAGTCTGAAAGACAAGAGAAAATGGATAACTAATATATTTTCATTTAGTGACTGTTTTTTAATGACTTTAATACAAGACATACAATCTGTTGTGAGGATATTATCCTCAGTATTCACGTATGTGTGTATTTTTTTTTCTGGCCCACTAATCATCTCTACCTTAATAGAAATCCTCCAGCTTCTAACACACATTCCCTTCCCTTCCCTTCCCT
>VYZP01012418.1:0-16197 GCA_013400635.1 Hypocryptadius cinnamomeus
CCTTCAATCTCTCATGGCAGCAGTGGAAAAATGTGGAAAAGGGCAAAGGGTACTGATTCACTAGAGTGTTTTATTCCAAAATGACACACAGATGTAATATTGCTGGGATTGATTAAGTCACATAAACATGAAACAGGGTCAAAGAGGTAGGATGGATTTGGCTCAAAAGATCTATTAATGTTTTGAGGAAGGGGACACTGCCTCCTACTACTTCAAAATAACATGCAATGTTTTTTTACATCAAATAGCAGTGGCTGCCAATAAGACAGCAGGCTGGTTAAAAACACTTCCACATGACTGCAGGTAACCATGTGTTATAAACTAGCTGAGACCTGGGAAAACACTCTAGGCAGTGGTAGGCAGACAGGTAAACTTAGCCTCATGCTTTGCTTTTAGAAGTTCCAGTACGTACTGCCGCAACCAGTTTTTGTTTTGTTTTTTTTCCCAGAGAGCCAGTCTGTAACCACAGACAAATGTTTTTCTCTGTTGAAACTCATCCTTATGGCACGACAGCCTGGCTAATTCTTGGTTATACTACGTACATAATAAGAATGCTTAAACATAAAAGGGATGAAAGACCAAAGCAGGAGAAATTTCTCTCAATTTTACATTCCAGAAAAGCAAAATCTGGCATACCGAAGTCTTTTTGTTGCTTCTAGATGCTGAAACAGGGGATGTGAATGGCAGCCATTGCTGCCGGTTAGGTTTCCATATTTATTAAAGAAAGCTTTCTCTTAGGCTCCTCTTTTGTCTGGTTTTTTTTTCATATTCTCTCATACTGTAGATTGAACTCTGTGCAATAGCCCACAATATGCAGACTTTGTCTTCTAGTTTCTGTTGTCTACAATCTGTCATCTAGTTTCTGTCTTGTTCACCTTTTGTGACTAACCTTCTAAATCCTCCTTTATCTCTCTTGTGTAATTGTGCCAATAAAAATTTCAGCAAAATAACATTGTGTTCATGTCCTGTGACTGTCTCAAAATACTCAAGTTAGCAGTTTAAGGTGTAAAAAACCAATTTTTGTTCTTTGTTGCTTGCCCTAAAAATTCATCCTTGACATCTGAAAGTCAAACTGCTCTTTCTCCATACGTTTAAACAGCTATGAAAATTCAGCTTTGGAAATCTGGGGCCCCAGTTCACTAAAGTACAACTATTTGCTTAATAATGGATGAGACAAGGCTGATCCAGCTCACTTTTCTGTGTATGGGCTTTGCAAGGCCAGGCAGAGCTAGGGAAGTAAGAAAATTTATTTCATAAGCAGCACAGGTGAGCACAACTGGAGGAAAACTTAGTCATTTCATTCTTGTGAGTATTTGTGTTCCCGCTTTCCATTTGGTCAAGGATCCTCTGGCTTACGCAGGTGCTTACCACATTCCAGAGGGGGTTTGGAGCTGCCATTATGGACTGAGCTGGGTATCGCTGGCAGGATCATGCTTACACAGAGATGTTGTTCAGCTACACAGCTGTGCCAAAGGAGCCAATGCTCTGTTGTTTTGTCGTATTCCAACTATCTTTACTCATAGTGAATAATTCTTTTGAAGTCAGTGTGTCTACGCATGTGAGTAATGGCCTCAGGATCCGGCCCTTCAACACTGTATGACGTGTTGTGTTTCAAATGCTTCTGCACTGTTGTTTTTAAAACTTCATTGCGATTCACCTACTGGAATTATCTTCTGAATAGCTTCTTTCCATGGATTCCATTATGTATATTCTTTTATTTATTACATTTTCCCTTTGATCTGCATGCCAATCTAGATAAACTCAATAAAGATAGAATTTTAATGAACACAAGGAACTATGTGTAGATGCAACAGCCAGTTTTACTAGTTTTATGGGTGTGTGCATTTATTTTTACTTGTGTAATATCCAGCTTGCAAGGTTACAGTGCGTGAAACATTTCATATTCATTTGATTGTTGTAAAGAATGAGATATCTCTATAATTTTCATGACTATCATTGGCACTTCATTTTATCTGTTTGAATATTTTTCTTCAATTGTATGGAATTAAGGAAGACTGTTAAGAAAAACAAATACTAAATAGAATCATGACAAAGATCAATATTTTTCAGAGACAATACCTAGGAGTCTTTCAGAACAGGGACTTATAACAGTGAAATGTCTACCATGTGGCTCCAGGTGGGTTACAGATGGATGTTTCCAAAGTCAGGATCAAAGAAACTTAAAACTTGTTAAAAGGCAGCCTGAAGTAGAAAGGGTTGGAAACAAGCAGCAGTTTCTTGATATCTTGTGTCTTCTAGTAGAAGAGAAGGGCAACAGGACTAAGGCTTAGAAAAAAAACTGGAAAAAAAACTGTGGAAAAAAACTTGTATGAAAAGCACACAAGGACTAAGGCTTAGATGTAGATGGACAAGACTTTTGGCATTTTTTTTTTACTGTTACATATCTTTTGACAAGTAGTGCATGGGTTACTCAAAAAAGGCCACCAACACAACCTCTTGGAGAGATGTTTTTGTACATGTGTCATAGCCAGGCAAGTAATGATCAGGAGACAGAGGCAGCCATCCCCAGTGTATCGTCCAGCCATAGAGCTGTTAGAGGGACAGTCTCTTTCACAATAGACAGGGGACAAGAAAAGGAGCAGGTTCCAAATGTGAGAGATGTTTAAAAGAACACAAAAAAGGAAAAAGAGAAAGAAGAGAGGTCTAGGGTAGAAGAGGTCTTGCAAGAGGATATAAAACAAAGCATCTCTGGCAACAACAGAAGGTGCTTTAACAGATAGCAACAACCAGGACTGTGTAAGTACATGAAATTATTAATAAGAATTAAACTTCGTTGTCCATAGTGTAATAACATTAATAAATGGGATCACTGCTTCATAATCAAAATGGCTGTTACTAAAGAGATGATGTCTTGACTACAGTCAAACAGGCAGTTTGTGTTCCTTTTCATTTTTCTGGAAACATTGGATTACCCAACCACTGAAACCATTTGTGGAAGTTTGGACTGCGGCATATGGCCAGCAACTACATTGGACCAAAAATAATTTCTCAGCAAGAATTAACTATACTACTAGCATCCATAGTGACTACCACAGAGGCCCTCCCAAATAAAGGAGCAACCAGGGCTTGACTTGGTTCAGCTCATTAGAGTGAAGTCATAATGTGGTGCAATTCCCTATAGTAGAGCTATAATGTGGATCTCCTTCACAGCACATTGATTCTGGAAATGAAGTTGATACCAGCTGTCTATCCAGGGTGGGCATACTCACTAACCTGTCTGGGGGAAAGCTGGCATGAACCGAACTCATTCCCCTTCCAAATTCCAATGGAAAATACCATTATTGGAAGCTATTTATGCTTTTCTTTACCAGACACTTGCTACAGTTTAGCAATTGACAACAAAGAGGAATCAGCACCATGTGTCTGACCAACCCTCACTGAAACACCAGTGGAGTATAGAGAATTGCCTCAGACTCACCATCATAATTCTTTGTTGTGTACTAAAAGTTTATGATAAACAAGGTAGATGCAGCTGGCTTACAAATTAGGAAGTAAGAGACAGATTCTCTTTCCTAAATTAACCTTCACCTTCCAGTGGTATCTCAGAAACATGAAGTATCACAGTTCAAAGATCACCAGTTTCAAGAGTTCATCTGACTATCTTCTTGATGACAATAATTAAAATGCTTCTCCAGAAAATGACAGGACTCCAGAAATGTAGAGGATGTAGCAGCTGAAGCAATTGATGCCACAGAAATAATCATAATGTTGTCTCCATGAGACAGGGTAAGCATGGAAAACATGGCTCTGCCAAAAGGATCAGGAAAAGGAGGATGAAGTACACAAATGAGACAAGAACAAGTTGTTGCAATAGTGTGAAGAATATGTTACATACATCAGCCAAGGAGCAAGAAAGTATGCTTGCCTCTCAGTTATGCAGGATGTCTGACTGTTCATGTTTTGTCAGTGCTTTGTCCTAGAAATTGTTTATGCTTGATTCTGAATGCATATGTGACAGTTTTTGGTCCTTGATTTAATATTTTGCTCAACCCTCCCATTCCTCATGTTAACCTCATTCTCCTTTTTTCAGAGCTGATCTTTTCCTCAGCATATCTCTTTCCTCAACACAATTCAACACTGGAGTTTACCTGGACAACCAGGGCTTGGTCTGTGCTCTGCATTTCTTCTGGGACAGTGCTGTCACTATAAATGGGATTTCCAGGTTTTCAAAAATAGGGGCACTCCAGTAGGAGGCCTATCTATACTGGCCATAGCCCTGGAAGTAGACCATTTTTACACCAGCGAGGTATTCCAGAAGGATTTTAGAGTGGTTTGTGTTGGAAGAGATCTTAAAGATCACCTAGTTTCAACCCCCCAGCCTGGACTTGAGCACCTCCAGGAATGGACATCCACAACCTCTCTGTGCAACCTGTTCCAGTGCTTCACCATCCTTATAGTAAAGAATTTCTATGTTCTATACTAGAGTATATTTCTATACTCTGTGCTTGAAGCTGTGCAGACAGCTGCAAGCACAGATTTACATATCTCTGTATTTTGTTCAGATCTGATCATAGTCTTCTGCCTTGTTTCAGGAAAGTATTAGTCTGATTTGAAAGTATGAATTTTCAAGCAGAAATGATCAAGTAAGAATAATTTATTTCCCTTTACTCAACTCCATTGTATGGCAAGGCTTGACTTCAAACTATTAACAGAAATATGTTGCTAAAAATTTGGGATTAACAACTGGAAAAAAATCCATGCAATTAAAAAAAAAATCTTGCTGATTTTAGAATTGAGCGAAGTGAGTTAATGTCTGTGTTGGTCCTGATGCATCCTTTGACATAGCCTAGACAGTTATGGCACAACACAGTGTAAATAATTCTTGTATCCCAGCCTCTGCACTTCCAAAAGCCAGTCCTGCTTCATTGGCTTCAAGGAAACCTGAAGAATGAAACTAGAATATGGTGCCCTACAGGCTGGATAAATACATAGCAAAGATGTTTAGCTTTGCAGGTTCAATCAAAGAAAGCCAAAAGCAAGAAAAAGGTGTTTGCCCATTACCACGAAGAAATATATACCAGGCAAATAATTTCACCTCCCTCAGCCTCACCTCAAAGGGAGAATAACCACAGAAGGTGCACCCTTGGTGTACACACACCTGCCCAGGTGAACGGGCTGGAATAGCAAGCAGGTCTCCTGAGATCCCTGCAGCTGTGTGGCACTGTCCGTGAACTCTTACGAAAAAAGAATCAGCTTTGGGGTGCTGGAGAGGAAATTTCCCTGGAATACCTGGTGGTCTTGCTGGGTATCCTATGGGGGCCTGCTAATGGCATGAGGCAGCAGACACACAGAATCCATCAGTGGCTGGGACAGCCGTGGGGGGGCTTCAGTGACTTCATGCCTCAGAGACCTGACAGCTTTCCTGCCAGGCGCCTGCCTCACTCGTGCCCCAGGGCTGCAGCACCTTCTCCACTGCCACATCCCCACAGGAAAACATTTCATTCCCTTTTCAGTTGGGCTGGGCATCCATGGCCTATGGGCTGGGCTGGGGCTGGAGCTCTGTTCCAGACAACCTGCAGCTGCCCCTGTGAGAGGAAGGAGGACACAGATGTCTCACTTCTGCACAGAAGGTGAACTCTAATTGTATTGTAGTTATCCTAGGAGGAGTCATTTGTGTTCATTAATGTGCAGCCCACAAAGAATGCACTAAACCCCCAACTAAATACTAGGTTAAAAAAATTCCCATCCTGTGACTACAGAATCTGTGCTGTCCATGAATCTGTAAGAGATGATACATACCTTGCATGGGCTGCAGCAATGTCTGATCCTTAAGGTGCCTAAAAGCTGATGGTCTGTCACCTCACTCTCAACACAGCACAGCCTGCTTTATTGTTACAGTGAGCACAACCTTATACTCTGTCAGCCATTAGTTTATTTGTGTCTCTGCTAACAAATGGATCTCACAATGAATGCTACTGACAGGACACAAGTACTTTCCTTGAAAGAAATGTGGATTTAAGACAAAATATTTTTTAAATTACTGTCACATTCACAACTTTTCTTCTAAATGAAAACTGCCTCTCCATTTTCTCTGATGCAAAAATAAATGAAGCATTTTGCCTTTCTTTTAAGCAGAATGCTAAATTCAACTTGAAATCTGTGCCGCACATTTTCTTCTCAATCAATTCAAGACATTCACAGTAACAAAATTTTACCGAGATGATAACAAAAAAGCCAGTGCTTCTCACAAACTTTTCTTGTTTAATATACTGAGGACAACATCCAGAGGTCACTACTTGTGGTAGGTATATTTCTAAAGGACAAGTGCTCTGAAACAAAAAACAATGCAAAGTAATGTAAATGAAACATATAATGCAAATGAACATCCCTAGTGCCAGTGAAAAATACTGAGATAGGGCTTGGAAACAAGAATCTAGACAAATAAAAAGCAAGTGGAAACATGTATTTTACAACTAAATGCCAGTATGTACATTAAATACAAATGTTACAATTGTTCTGAGGGAGAGATTAAAACTTTACCCTTTGGGATTAACTATTTGAAAAGAAACAGATTAAAGGGTCATTTGCCATCTAACAAATTTCCACAACGCTACAGCAAAACCCTTTGAAACATAATTCTGATTTACAAAATTAGAGCTTCAATATGAATACTCATGAATATACATGAAAATCATCAAGTAATAAGAAAACACTGACATCAGAATGACAAGATTTTCTTTCTGCAGGCAGAAAGTAGTAGGGTGTCATGGTAAAAATATACTAAACCAAGAAGTCTCCTAATAATCAATTTTAAAATCGATGTTTGATTTCAGAAACTGTTTTTTGTGGTGGGTCAATGAATCAAAGGAATAAGGCTGGCAATGAACTTAAGAGGTTGCTGTGTTCCCAAATCACCCCTACAGACATTTTTCTAGTGCATCCAAAAAAGGAGATTTTCAATTCCCTCAAGTGAATCTATCTTTTTGTGGTAATCTCCTTACTGTAGCAGACTTTTGCATCCCCTCTTCAGTTCTTTTTAGACCAAGTAATTCTCTTTCTATGGCTCTTCTTTTGTATGTCCTGTTTTCTAAACCTCTTCCTCTGCTTGTTACCCCCTCCTGGAGTTTGCCTATATCCTTGTTCAAGTGCAGCACCCAAAAGCAGGCAAACTCTCCCAGCTGAGGTTTCATCAATGCCAAATAGAGCTAAGTTCCTGTCTCTTACAGATGATGTTCTTGATCACATCATGATGAATTTTTCTTGTTCGCAACAGCCTCAGATTGCTGACTTGGCTTGTGCTTCATCGTAATCCTTTCCTGTTGTGCTGCTGTAACTGTCATTATTCTTTATTTCATTTGTGTGCTTGAATTTTCCTTCTAAACTTCAGTTCTCTGCATTTCCCCCTGCTTAGTTTCTCTTTGTGAATTTCAGGCCATTCCCCCACTTTGCCCTTTTGATCTGTGAAGATCTCCAAAGTGCTTGGAATATCATCCTATCTGTGCCATCTGCACTTTAACTCTGTGTGTGTGTGTGTGTGCGTGTGTGTGTATGCACTCTCTAGCCTGCTTTCTTGACCCTTCATGAAAAACCAGATTAAGGCTGGGATGAAGATGAAAGTCTGCAAGGACCCTGCTCAAGGACTTTTTGCAATTTTGCAGTGAATGCTTACTCTTTAAGAAAGGTGTTTCAGGCTGTCCTTCTGCCAAATTATTTCCTCTAGGCTGTTTTGCCTTGCTTTGTTTACGACATCATGAAATACAGTGTCAGAAAATTCTCACCAAATATTTGTCTGCTGTTCACCCACCCTTCGGTAGGTTAGTTATCCACTCCAAGAAGGAAAAGGACAAATTACTGTAATATTTTCATGCTGAAACATGAAGTTATCCTTGCATTCTAAACAAAATTCCAAAGCAAACCAATTTTTTAAATAAATGCTTGAACTTTTCTGTCAGAGATTTCACAAATTTTGCATGTTAAAAAAAGAAAAAGCACACTAAACACACTCATACTACAGGCATTTATAAATACTTCTGATCAGACAGCAAATGAGTAAAAATTACACTTCACTTAGAAACTGTTTGCTTTGGCATCTGCCTTATAATGTGTCTGTACAAAGAAAAGGTTAGTCATGCAACATAATTATTTTCCCTCCTATTCTTGTCACAAAGTTTTCTGAAAGTGCAGTTTCTTTCTTCACTTCCTCTATGTAACCTCAGAATAGTATCTCATGGCCAAAAAACTCCTATGTTGTGTAAATATCTGTTAGGGCATTTGATCTTTTCTCTCTTCTTTCCTCCTCTTCCATTAGCAGTTTTTATTGCAGTAGCTTGAATACAAGATAATGAAAGCTCATGTTTCTGTTTACACTAGGTCCATATTGGTACACAGAACAAGCAAGGAAACAAAAACCTTGGGCATCATTATAGAGGCTGTCATCAAATAGCCACTATTTTGTAGTTTTTACTTTAATCAGTGTCAGCAATGACATTTCAGGGCCTGACAACTCATGCATTAAAAGGATTTTTTTGGGGATTCTTTGAAAATACTCTTTTATTTCTGTGTGCAGTGAAAGGCAGTACATTTTAACCTGATAATTTAAATTTGATATTAACTGATGCTTGTGTATGGTGCATGACCAGGTGATTACATAATGATTTCTATTCTTCAGACAGGGTATGCAGCTCCACTCAGCGTTACATGGGGACAGAAGGTGAATCAGACTGTTGCTTGCATACCCTGGGGGTCCTGTGGGCTTTTGCAGGAGAGCAGTGGAAAGTCTCCAACAGTGGCAATGGTGCTGTTGTATCACATAAAGGACAAGGATGATACAAAAACCAGGTGGAGTGCATTCTTCTGGCAGCTGAGTAGAGCTGAATCTTTCTCCATTGCTGTAGTAGGGCACATGACAAGGAAGAAAATGACCAGAAAAAAAATTCTCCCACAAGCCTTCCATTTCCTGCTGAATTTTCTCTGCACAGTGACACAGAAGGTACTATACTCCAGTGGCTCTTTCATCCTCTGACTCTGTAAGGTCCACAGGCAGCTTTACAGCAGAGAAAAGGAGACATACTGAATTGCAGCTTCAGCTGTCACAAAACTGAAGGATAAAATGGACTATCAATGATATTGATATACAAACAGACCAATGAGAGAATGTGTACAACAAAAATTTTATCGAGACAATTATCGTAATATGCGTTAAGAAGTGGATATGGCAAGTTTAACATGGATAGGTACACAGATAGATATATAGATATAGATATAGATGTATAGACAGACAGAGGGACAGATCTGGAATGAGGAACTGTCTACCCTGTACAAAGATAAGTGGTTGGGGAAATGTTCTATTTGTATTCGATCAGTACATAAATATTACAGTTTCCATGGTGTTGGTATTTGTCAAACTACTTCCTAAGGAGAAGCTCAAATACTGAATAGTTAAATGACTAAGAATGTCTTTTGAATGTTAGTTACTTCAAAAACTTAGTATGTAACAATATCCACCCAAAGCATTTACAAATTCCAAACTACCACAATTATTTTTGAAATTATAACCCCTCCCATGAAATATGTATAAACAGAACTCTCCCTAGTGAGTGCTTGAAAATCTGTCCCTTTGGCCCCAGTCTTTGGTTCCTTGGTTAGTTAATTAATAGACTTTTCCCAGAAAATAAATTTCATACAAATCCAAACAATGGACAAATTCATGGAAAACGTGAACAGCTCATAGGCAAATCATGAAGAGAAGAAACAGTTGGAGTTCTTCAAACAATATGATAGATCATAAGAGTTCTTATTTTGCTTAGTACTAGAAAGAATGGGAGCCTAGTACATCTGAGAGGTGGTGTAGTAATAAACCTGTAGATGGTTAATAAAACTCCAGAAAGGAAATTACATTCATGCATTGCAACAATTTTCTCTCTCTTTATTTCTTGCATTCCTGCTAAATTTAACCTGTTTTTCGTAATTCTCCATAATACAGAAACTGCAATTTATTGAAATACATTGCTGTACAAGTGGGCTCTGCAATTGTTATTCTCTAATCACTACACGGCATACTAAAGAAATCATTACAGAGCAAATGATGAACATGTTTAAGCACCCTTAAAAACCCCATTGCCCTGTATCTATATTTTACGTCACTATTTTCAAGCCCACTGATAGTTAAATGTCTTCGGAGGTGTGTGCCATTCACACACTTTAAGTTATAAATGTTCCTGAGTGCTTTGCAAAATAAGGGTCTACTTTACCTACCAAGTGGAACTACAAACAGCTGGAAACTCTTTATTAAGCAGCCGGAAGGGAGTGAAATAAAATGAGAATTTAATAAAACATAAAAATGTTCCAATGACTGGCTTTGCACGAAAAATTCAAGCAAACTCCAAACACTTTAGAATGAAAGTCTCAAAGGCACATCAATGTATTTTGAGCAACAAAAACCCACCCTTGTGCTCACATATTTCATTACCCACTTGCTGGCTTCATCAGGCACTTTTGAATAAGACAAACTCTCATTAAAACTAATGGTAGTTTTGCCTAAACATGCACCTGCAGGATCAGGCTTCACTTGCTGAAACTCACATTTACTCCCTGAAACTAGCATCAGATCAGCATGTTGATAAGCACTGAATACATTACCGCAGGAGAACATACAAAGCTGCATTTGAACAGGTGACATTTCCTTTTCAAGGCAGACCTGTTCAAAAGTTTAGCATTAATCATTTCTAAACAGGCATAACAGAATTATCTACTATATCTGTCAACTTTCTGCTTCTTATAAAGGTAAACTTCTTCAACCTGTAGAAAGTGATGTCAAAAACAATAAAGTAGGGCCACTGATTAATGACTCAGCGCAATTTAACTGAAGCATCAGAACTTGCTCCATCAACAATTGCTACAAGTCTGCAATATCTCTGTATATATGTATATACTGCTTGAAGAGACAATATTTGGTTTGGTAACCCCAGGCTCAGTTTTGCAGAACGCTACGGTCACTACTGACTTTTCACAGATGAGCAAGCACACTGAATACACCAGACTGGACTAGCAGTCAATATACATGTAAACTACAAGAGGGTGCCACAGATGCACCTGTGTCCTTTTTTGAAGGGCCTCTGTGGATGCTGTTTCAAGTACCTGAACCTCTATAATCCATTGTTTGCAACAAACAAAAAAGAAAAGCGCTTGCATGCAACTAGCAGTAGCTGTAGCACTCCAGAAGCACCTACTACAACCCACAGGGATGCCCATGTGTCTGGGTAAGAGGGTTGCCCTTGATGCCCCAGGTTCCTGTTTGTACTGGTGTGCCTGGCAGAGCTGTCTTTGGGATGGGGGCCTGGGGGGTGCACCACAGGACTGTGAACTGAGCATAAGTCTCTGGGATTCTGCAAAGATTGATTTCAGCCACTGTTGAGACTGTGCTTGCAGATTTTGCTCTTTGTGCAGCCCAGCTGCACTTACAGTAATGAATGACACTTGCATGGGACCATTCTCCAGCATCAAAATTGGCCAACTCACAGTGAACCATGTCATTAGTATTAAATTCTCTTACTTCCCAAACCAGGGTGGCCAGACTCGTGTGACCACCAGGGAACAGTCTCTGGCCTCTGCTGAGTCCCCAGTCATGCCAGGGAATTGTTTCGGGAAGTTCTTGGTGGCCCAGGCCAAAATCATGTCAGCAACTGCATTGATGACTTAAATTCCAGTGCCCTGGCACCATTTAATTTACTGGTGGAGAGTAAGACTCAGTGCATGTGGTCTTGGGAGCAGCCTCAGGGAGCATCTCAGAGTGAATGTAGAAATATCCCCTGAGGCTACTGATGGGACAAGCAACTCCTTGAGCTGAGCAAGATTATCAACATCTGGCCTATAATTAACAGCACTGTCCCAGCTGACAATACTCTGATAGAGCAATACTTAGCACTGTCGGAGCTTGCTCTGTTTTGATTAATGAGTGTACATTTAACTAAACAGTATACATTAACTATTATTAACAGCACATTCATTGTTAACAATGCATTACCTAAACACTTTATTAGATTATTGCCTTTCCATTAATACATTAATCAATATGCCTGTGCCTGTAGATGAAATTTCTTGAAAAAATCGCTCATCTTTGTCTCAGAAATAAATGTACTGATTTATTATTCCATGAGGATACTGATTAAAGAATTGTGAGCATTTAAATTCCTTCCCTACTGGGATATTTTAACTAATCGAGCTGTGGAAATACCACTCTACTTGTAGGATCACCAAAGAGCCTAGCACATTCCTATAACCTCAGATCTTATCATCACCTCTACAACCTTTGCAGAACCAATTATCAAAGTTTACTCATCAAGAAGCTCCCATCCCACAATAAAAAAATTGCTGGTGCCACAGTAATACCTAACTAAGTCCTCCTGATAACCCTCAGTCTAGGAGCTTTTATTTGGAGGTTTCCATCTGTATTTGTCTTCAACAGAAGGGTAAGCAAAACTAAGTATATACCCAGATGTGACTGCCAAAGGCACTAACTTGAAAGACCTAGATAGACAAAAGAGTGTCTCATACCACATTTTGTAAAACCTAGACAATGGAAGAGCTGACAACAACTGCTTTGTATACAACAACTTAGCAGTTAGGGCGTTCCTGAGGAACATGGGAGATATGGAGCCTATGGTAGTTTCCCATCTGGAGAGGTTCAGCTTCCAAGTCCCCAGGGAGTGCTCCAGCCACCACCATGTTGAAGTTGCCAGACTGCAGCAAAAACAAACACTGAGATCCAGAGAGAAAGAAAGCAAGAAAGGATTTGACTCTGCATCTGTCACAAAGGAGAGGAGTCCTAGGTGCTGGTCCTCTTTCCAAGAGTTGTTTGTATATCTTAGCTAATGATTATTTCATGTAAACAGTCATCATATGAGGCATGAGAATCTCTGGGACTTTTCCAAAGTCCACTGAAGTCAATGGAAATCTAAGTTAACCGAAGTCAATAGAAAGTTTTCCACAGATTTCAGTAGGCTTTGGATCACTTCGGGAATACTTCTTGGGTGGTAAGGGCTCCATGCCAATGCACTGCAGGCATGCACCGATTTCATACTAACACACACGTTGTTGTGGCTTATTGCTATATTGGAACCAGCCTTTGAAAAGCATCATAATATCCTGAGGCAAACTAGAGAGTCAATTATTCAAAATGTTGGTCTTGAATGTTTAAAGGACCAGTCATGGGCTCCTTGGGCTAAGTTCCCACTGCCTGCAATAAGAACTTGCTCTGAGGAGGATGGGCAGAGTCAAGTTCAGAGACTCACATTTGTAGGGATTTTGATGTGCTTGTCACTGCCAAGCTGCAGTTGAATGCAGAGATAGCCAACCTGACCTGAAATCTTGTAATGTGGGTAACGAACACAATTTAGCTGTATTAACATAGCACTTCATATGGGCTAACCAGCCCTGCCAAGAGGCAGAGTTCACTAGTCTGAGGAGAAAACTGCATGAAGATAGACTATTTGCGACTCATTTAGAGGCAGCTATTGCAAAGCAGTGCTTTGTGCCACATAGACATGCTAGCTATCCTCCTATCCCAAACAATGCACACCCTCCCTTTCTGCAGCAGCTGTGGCAATCGCGCNCCCTCCCTTTCTGCAGCAGCTGTGGCAATCGCGCACTTACGGTGCATCTCTCTGCCCTCCTCATGGAAGGGCCTCTCATGCAGTTGGATATTTCCATTATGTGGGGGCACGTACTGCGGCTTCCTTCTGAGCAGGCAAATCAGTCCCAGGTTGAAGTTTGGCATGCAAAATTTTAGCAAAGAGATTTTAATTGCCTTCTTTTTTCTTTTTTTTTTTTTCCATCTAAACAAACCGAAAACTAAGATCAGTTGACTTAGTGATTTCAGCAGTACAAAGCTTAGATTCCTAGACACAACTGCCAGCACAAGCCCCCATAGTCTCACCATCAAGCCTTGACCATGGGCCTCATTCCTGCTTGCAGTTTGATGAGCTGCTGTTTCACTTCCAAGGATTCCAGTTCAGATTCCTTTTTCTAAGGACACACCTTCCATTAAAACTGTTTTCCTGGCAACTAAACAAGTCTAATTTGCTCATTGCAATTTAAACTTTCTTTAATAATTTGTGCAGTGTTACAGTTAATGTACAAGCTACTACAGTATCCTGATTGTAATAGCACCTAACACTCTAGTCCAGGAATAAATTCAGATACGCTACATGATTCTGTAATCCACTTTATGCATTATTTATACTTCGGTGTTTTGGTGAATATGGTGCTGGATGCGCCCCTGTTTTTGACTTGGGATCTCCTCATGGCAAGTGTCAACGTCTCAGTCCAGTAAAATGTGTAATTTGTGAGATAACTCAATGAGAACTGAAGTTGCTCAACTGAGAACCCCGCAGTATTTTCTCCATAGAGGCAGATAAGATCTTTGCCCCACAGAGTTAAAGAGATAAATTAAACACTGGCAGACAGATAGACCAGCCACATGCTGTATTTCTCAAGTGAGTTACCACATTGTGGGCATTCATATTACCAGCTGGTGAGGTGCAAGAAAAAGGAGGAGCAGTGTTTGGTTTGATTTGATGTGAACCACCTTGGTTCTACGAGCATCTGTACCCAGTAGGCAATGCAATGCAAAGTATCTTTCTGCACAGCCCCTGCAGACTGCCTGGAGGCTGCTGGAATAATCCTGCTGCAGGATGCAGGGAAGACATGCTTTCCCCCTTTTGCAGGTACCCTCCACCCACACTGCCAGCAGCTAAAGTAAGCAGACCCACAGAGAGTACAACGAGCACCTCCTTTTGCAGACTGTCATGGGCTACCAAGGAGACAACTGCAAGGACACAAATCCCCTTGCTGGTTCTGTCTGTAAATTTGATTTCATGTCTGGTGAGGAAAAAATCATCCATTGCTATGGCAAGATACCAATGCAAAGGCAGGTCTTGACTACTTCTGTTGAAAGTTATGTTTCAAAATCCTCTCAGCCAATTGCACTTAGAAAAATAACTTCTCAAAACAACAAAGAACTGAAGTCTGAACTCAGAGAGGGGATAAAGAATGGAGCTGTCACCATAACACAGATGCAGCTCCATACTCAGGAGGGAAATGTGCACTAGTTTTTTGTGAAAAATCTGGATGTTTAGAACCATGAAAGCAAACGAGGGTTTCAACCACCATTTACAGCACTTGGAATTTTCATAATTTAAAACTTTCCAAGAGTCCTCAATGGGCAAACATCCTGCGTGCTTGTTGTACTTTCATATGCCCAATAGGCTGTAAAACTTCAAAGAAATTAATTTTGCTGCTCGCTAAAAAACCTTTTTAACGTTATACACCTTCAAAAATGTTATGGTTCCTGGTGCCAAGAGTCTGTATTTTTAAAATTCTCTACTTCAGTCTGAGTTCTAAACCCATTAAACTCAGTAAGAGTTTTGACGTTGACTTAAAAGAGTGGAAGATCAAACAATTATCTGACAGACTATAACAAGACTCAGGAATAATTAGGGAGTTTTGAAGCCTATCCATACAGGGGATTTTTCTTTGCTTTAAATAAGAGATATATTCAGAAATGTATTTTGGAAATATTAATTTAAATTTAGAAGTGGGGAGTTTTAGCATAAAGGCAGAATTTTGACTCTGACTTTTGGTCTTGTTTCATACATTATGCACATTTTTCACATCTCTTTTTATCTAAATAACACTAGGGGAAGCCAGGATAACAGTTAGGTTGGTTATAATGCAGTTTTTTTCACTGAACTGTGTGGGCTGCAGTTAAAGCCTGAGAGCAAATTGTTTCCAACATTGATCTTATCAAAAGAAAGATGTGTGGATTCATTCACAGATCCCAAGTCATTGATTTCTGCTGAGACATTTTGTCAAAACACAGTGTTCATTAATAGAGAACCTGCAGCTGTAGACAACAAAACAACAGAAAAATTCAGATTAGCAGCCATAACCTGTCCTAAGCCATTACTCCAGAAAAGCCAATCTGTCATTAGATGCTACTGCTGATGTGCCACCCATACTCTCATCAGTCTCCTAGAGCAGAGGAGTAGCTGGCCCCAGTTGGGGATATGCCACAGCCTCCTGAGCAATCAGCTGCCTAAACAAGTTCTTCTGCAGGTCATGCAGATGTGGGGGACTGGGTGTTTCTGTTCCTTGACCAGAATGTATGGAAACAATTGTTCTATTGAGAGAATTTAGTGTCTTTGCAGGTATATACATATGCACACTTTATTCTTAAAG
>VYZP01012419.1:0-20089 GCA_013400635.1 Hypocryptadius cinnamomeus
CCCTCTGCAGTGTCCCCCCAGCCCCAGCACCCCCTGCCCGTGCAGCACCCCGTACTCACAGCTCCTCCAGGAAGCGCAGGTGTCGGAGCGCGCGGGGCTGCAGCTGGCTGATGTTGTTCATGCTCAGGTCTCTGGCAGGAAGCAAAGACAGAGGTTTCTGATCAGTCACACAGTGGTTTGCACATAGAATGAACCTCAGTGCCAGGCTCTGAGTCCCCTCTCTGCTAAGTGGGAGGGTGAGAAGCCTCTGCAAACAGCATTTCAGCATTAACATCTGATCACAGCCTGGGCTCTGCTGCAGAGGGATGGAGAGGAGTAGCCAGAGAGAGCTGGCTCCTTCAGGGTGGTCTGCCTGAGCTCCTCCAAGTTATGAAGCAAGTTAGGACATTTCCCAACAGCATAAGCAGTCTTGCTGTCTCACAAGTTTTGGAAAGCGAACAGGAAGCCCCGTGACACTGGAATAGGACAGTTTGTCCTTGGGCCCAAGAGCATCTCTCTGTCACCATGGCCATGCCAGCCCCCACAGGGAGATTTTCCAGTGTGTGGACAGACATCTGCTTTTGAGGAGACAGCAGCCCATGAGAGAAGGGGTCCATCCCACTGGACTGGCCTTCTCTACACTGTACAAACTAGAGAACCACACCAGGACCGAGGGGCAGAGGTTGGCTCTGCGGGTGACAAACTGAGGTCAGGAGGTGGAAGGAACCTGGCTGGTTGTGCTTGTCTCACTCTGCCATCTCCAGCTACAGGCTCATCTCCTCTGCCTGGGTTCCAGTAGAGCCTCTGGAGGAGGTTGTGCTGGTACCCAGAGGGTCCAGGGTGGTGCTGAAGCCCTCTGCACATTACAGTCACTGTGATCTGCCTGAGCAGAGCTCTCCCCATCTCGGTGTGAGAGCAGCTGAGTCTGCCCCGAGTGATTCAATACACAAGCTGGTATCTGGGGAAAACAAGGATGTTTCCAGGCTGTTCTTGGGGTCTGATAGCTGCAACCCTGCCCTGATGAGCAGCTGCACATGAAGAAATCCACACTGCTTACCCCAAGCTAGACCAGGCTGTGCCCAGGTGAGCAAGGGAGCACTGACCTTTAAAGGTGAGGTAAGATAAAGCTGAATTAAAAGCTGGGGTGGTTAAACCCAGTGGCATAGATGGGGCATATCCCCTGGTGAGCAAAGCAACGTGGGCAGTGTCATCTGGATGCTGGAGAGCCTCGTGGGAGGCAGAAGGACTGCTCTTTGTCACTGTGCACAGACAGGGCACAGCTCAGCTCCTCCTGGGACTGAACAGCACAGCCTGATGGGTGTGATGGGAAAACGAGGAGAAACAACAACCAAATAAAGGCAATTTATTTACTCTTTCCTTCTGTGAACCTCACAGACTTGTGAGCCTGAGGAAGGACGTTCCCTGCCCTCCCAGTGGCACTGGGAATGTCTTGGCGTTGGGTGGAGGCCCGTGCCAAGGACGAGGACAGAAGCACAAAGGAGAAAAGCCTCTCAGGAGAGCCCAGCAATACAAGAGGGACCTCTCTGAGCTGTTCCACCTGCTCAGAGCACCTGAGATCTCACAGGTCACATAGCAAAGGATCTGGAGCATCTCAGCTGGCTTTGGGCTCTGGGTAGGAAATTGCTTCACTGAAAAAGGAGTTCACTGAAAAATTTACTGAGATGCCTTTGTATTCCTCAGTAAAAAAATGCTGGAGTTTTGCTGGTAAAGAGCAGAACACCTGGGGGGCATAGGCTTCTACATTTTGACCACTTTCCACAAAAAACCCAAGCCACCATGTTCTAACCAGCTCTGTTTGGCATTGGTGGAGGCAGGTGACACACCAGGAAGCTTGGAAGCTGTCTTTGCATATTCTCTGGAGAGGTATCCTGTGACAAAACCACATAATTTCATGAGCCCTTTTGAAAAATACTCCGGGAGAAGTTTACTTTTTTCTTTATAACTTTCTCTTCTCCAAAGAAGTAGTAGAAAACTCGCCAAAAATCTATGAGAATTCAAAATTCTGTTTTCAGAATGAGTGCAAAAAGAAAATTATTGCCTACACTGTTCTGTGTGCAATGCTGCATTCTATATTTTGGTGATCCCGGGACACAAGGGTTAAAATATTATTTTGTGCTGCTTCTATTTTTATTTTTAAACCCCCAAGGGCAGTTGCTACTTAGCACCCATTAAAACATCTTTTTTTCCTACATCAAAGTGTCTCCTGTTTGTGTTGTAATGAATCTGTCTGATGTTTTGACATGTTGTGGAACAATGTGAAAATAACGAAAAATAATGTAAAATGAAAGACTGTGAGAGAAAACACAGATCTGAAACATCCAAGATCTCCTTGAAACTGTGAGGTATATTCCTTAAGTTGCCTTCTGCTGGCAGTGCAGAGAATGCCCCTTGCCTGCCACTTTCCAAGCCTCATGGAACTGCCTTCTGTGTGCCCAGGTGCTCCCCAGGTGTGGTGGGGATAGTTGGACACCTGGGTGGGTGGTGGCTGCAGGGGTGTCCAGGCTCATCAGTCTGGACTCATCAGGAGTGGACACATCAGTCCAGACAGCAGCAGGGCTCTAGGTGGCTGAGGGTATGGGAGAATATCTTTTATTATCTTTTAGAATCCCAGATGGTTTGGGCAAGAAAGGACCTCCAAGCTCATCTCGTTCCACCCCCTGCCATGGCTGGGACACCTTCCACTCTCCCTGGTTCCTCCAAGCCCCATCCAACCCGGCCTTGGACACTTCCTTCCTCCTGCCCTGATCCATACCTAAAAGGAACAAAATGCACTGGTTTCTGAAAAAATCTTCCAAAAGGCAGAGGAGAGATGCCGTGATCCCATCACTCTGGCAGCCTCACAGCTCCACAGAATGTGGCTTTTCTTTCAAAGCCCCCCTTCCTCCCACGTCCCCTCCTGCAGCCCTGGGGCTCCTGGCCAAGGGCAGGTCTGAGACAAGGGTCTCTCTCCCACCATCTCTTTGGGCAGTGAAGAAGAGCCCAGCCTTTCTTCAAGGTTGATCCATAGAAAATATTTGGAGTGATTTTATTTAAAAGTCACTGATGTTTTGGCTGTTTGAACACTCTGGTGGTTTGGAGTTCTGCAGGACTCGAGTGTAATACATCTACACTGACAGCCCTGGAAAGGGCACCCCAAAAGGGCAAATCCTGACAGTGGTTTGCCAGCTAATGGACAGCAAGACAAAGGTTCCAGGGACTCAGTTTTGCCATTAACTCTGCAGTGTGACATCCTGCAGGGACCCCCCACCAGCTCCTCCAGAGCAGGGGACATCACACCCGACTTGCTGTGGTGGAATTCCTGGCCTGGCTGTGGTGTGAGGACAGCATGGAATGTGCAAGGACAAATGGTGTGAAGGAGGAACAAATTCCTCCAAGGGCTGGAAATAAACTTCCCAAGCACAGCCCTGGACCTGGTGATTTTTCTAGCCACAAAAGTACGAGATGTTTCTCCACAGGCTGTCCATGCTTGTGTGAAAGCTGAGGCACAGGATTCTTGCCTGAAGTGTTGTGGGAGTAAATATTTGACTTATTACTCATTTAAAGATGTTGTTGACTTGTTGCTGTGTTTTCCCAAGCTTGTGATTTTCCTCTTAGTAAGGTTTCTTATGTTATGTACATCCCCAACACATGCAAGGGTGGAAATGCTTCCTGTCAGAGCAATCAGAGAAGCTGTTTATCCCTTCAAGTGTTTGGGGGTGGTTACTTCAGTCAGCCACATTCAGTTAATTTAAAAGGAACCCACGGTGTTTGAACCTTGTTGGATTATTTTTTCTGCAGCATCTAGCAGAATAAATAGGGATCCATGGATGAATGGGTCAGGAGCTCCTCTGACCTTTCTCAGCTGTGTCAGTGACCTTGGCTTTCCCAGCTAGGGCTCTCCTGAGTGACTGAGCATCCAGGGAAGCCAAACAAGTGCTGGGTCACTCATGTCTGTGCATGGCTCTTGTCATTTGCAGTGGAGAAACCATTCCAAAGGTGAGGTCTGTACCAGAGCAGGCAGTACAGAAATGCACAAATGATTCAAATCCTATAGTCCCTTAAATTCTAAAAGAAATCAGAAAGGTAGGAGAAGAAATGGGGTGCTGCAGCTTCCCCCAGGCTTGCAGTGTAGGACCTGCAGAGGAACTGTCCAGATTCTTGCCTTTGAGTTCATGACACCACTCAGCAGTGGTGCCCTGGGACAAGCCACCCCTCTCCTGTCCCAGAGCTCCCCTGTTCCTCCTTCCCCAGTGACTGGCCTGTCTGTCCTCTCTACAAAATATCAAATAAAAGCAGGAATTCTTTTGCTGTCAAATCATCCTTCATGGCTGTGGCCTGGAATGCTGCCAATAGAGAGAACTACTGTACTACTCCCAAAACTGAAACTCTGCTCTCGCATCACCCTGCTTACCCAAGAAGCAATGCCTTTTAATGCCTCTTGCATTAGGTGTAGAATATACCTACGCTTTCAAATGGCACTGCACCAAAGCCATCACGGCTATAATTAGTGTGATTTAACTTTCCCCCCTTCCCCAACTAATTCTAAACATTTATCGTAAGCATTTCTAACTTGTACCTGCAGGAAAACTGAGACACAGTTCATGGAAACTGAGCTCATGTGATTCAGCCTCAGACCTTACAACTCCTCTGGCCCTCGAGGGGTTCCTTAAATTATTTGCTTTGATGTCACCTTCTTTCATGAACAACCTTTGATTATTCACTGATTAGCTGATCTTCCTTACCAAAAAATGAGGTGACACACAGACGGTGCTGGGCTCCCTGCTGGGACTGCCTGCCACACTCCCCACCCATGCTGGGAGATGGTGACCACAGAGTTTCAGCTCAGGGGTGATATGAGAAAAGAGATCAAAAGGGTTTTTCCTTGGCATCACTGCTGGGGCAGGCTGTTGGTGTGCTCTGAGCCGTGGATGTCCCTGTGGGGAGCATGCAGCCCCTCTGGGAGGAGGCAGAGAAGGCACCTGCAGGGCTTGGACCTGCATGCCTGGGCCAAAAGGACAGGATTTTATGCTGCTCTAAGGGGGCTGCATGAAGGACACCCTGCAAGCCTTGCCCGAGATGGGCCTAAGCAGCATCCCCAGGAAGTTCCTCTAGGGACAGCAGGACTGCTGCCTCTCACAAACCCAAGGCACCTAAAGCTGCCCACTAAACTGGGGCAAGGTGAGCCCTGCCCATGAGCCCCACAGCTCCTGATGTGTGTCTTCCCAGGCACAAAGCAAAGTGTTTCCTCAGAGATGGGCTGCAATTAATTAATGCAAGCGGAATTAATGCAAGCAGGAGCCAACAGACCTAAAGCAACACAGGCTGAAGCCGCCCTAGAGCAGCACAGCAGGACCAGGGCTGCTCAGCCAGGAGGGCTTGAAGGGGAAACTGCAGGGGTAGGGTTTGGCTGAGGCCAAGCAGAGACCTCAGAGCCAGATGTGCATCTGTCCATAGAAAATTGCACAGCTAGCAGAGACATTCTCCTACAGAAAGAGCAACTCCTACCTGTGGCTGGGAGAAGACATTCCCCAACCACCTCTGTCTACGCCAAAGGGGCAGAAAGTCTGGTCTTTACCTTCAGTCCCCTGAGGTGCTTCCCACGAGTCCCTCTGTCACTCAGCAGACCAAGAAGCCTGTGTCTTCCTGCTCTTGCAGCTGCCTGCAAGAATTTTGTTCTGCAAGGTTTCTGCAGGCTCAGGTTGCTGTTCCTGGACCTTCACAGAGCCCACAGTGGGGCACTCCATGGGCCTCTGGCTTCCCTGGTACCTCAGTGAAATCCAGTGTGTGTAGCTACAGCTGGAAATGATGGCAGACATGGCCCCAGTCACTGGACAAGACTTCCTGTATTTTGGGAAATGAAGCCCTTGCTCCCTGTTTGTAAGGAGGCAAAGTCGCCCCAAAGGACAAATCTGACTGAGATCCTGGTTTGAGCCTACAGGAAGCTGCTACGAATCCTGCATGGTGACTGTCTTCTCAGCCCCTAAATTGCTCTGCTGTATGAATATGTTCATATTTTTCAAGATGTTCAGGATATTAATGTGCTCTTTTCCCAGCCCAGGCTCAACCCAGCTCCTCTCACTTTTGATGCTGAACCTGTGGATTCCTGGACCATAAAAAACTCTTTCCTCACACTCAGGCAGGTGAGCAGAAATTTTTGTGATTGTGAGGAGAAGCTAATGACCTGGTATCCTTTTGATTAATTAGTTGCACAATTACAGCTTTAAGGCCTCCCAGTGCAGCAGTCTGACTTCTGGGGGAACTGAACAAACCAAACCAAACCAAAATTCCCATCCTTATCCTGGAAAGGCCCAGCACTAGGCCTGTTCTTGTAAGGAATGAAACACCCTGAAATCCTTGGGTGCTGAGCACTGTCTGTGCGTCTCTCCTGGCCACTCTCATTAGCATCCAGTAAAAATGCACAGTTACACCACCAGAAAAGAAGCCCAAAGGCAATAAATGATGGTTTCAGAAATACTTCAGATTATACTAGAGTGATTCATAAAGGCTCTCACTATCTCTTTTCCTCTTTATCTTGAAATCTCCAAGGTCACCACAAAATGCCTGAATTGCCTGGGGCAAAGCTGGGGCTGAGGATAGAATGGTACCTGGAGCCATAGAACCAGCTGAAATTCTTCCTAACAGCCTGCAGGTTGAAAACTACACTAAAGGTAGTCCCCATAAAGAGAAGGAGAAAGGGAAGATAAAGAGATCAAAGCACCAAGAGCTCATTTACATCACACCATATCTGGAGGCACCAGCACTGCATCAATCCCATATCACTGCAATGGGCAAGAGCAGAACGTGTTTCTACTCCCACCTCTCCACGTTTGAAAATAGATCAGTCATCTTAGATCATCCCCCACGTGTAGGCCCTATCCCAGATCTCCACAACATTTCAATAATAAAGTCTCAGCCAAGGCTAGTTTGCCAGGGTAGGATTAAACCCATTCCTGCACCAGAAGCTGGGTCTGTGCAGTGAGAGCAGGGACCCTTGGCAAGTAAAGCTCTGCCACTCTGGCTGCTCCTCCTGCACCTCTCCCTGTACCTGCCCTGGCTTTGCCCTGTGCCAGGTGCCCTCCAGCGTGGGAGCAGGAAGGGGCTGAGCAGGGCAGTGATGCCTTTCTGCCCCTGGGAGTGGCTGGTGTGGGAAACAGAAGAAATCACTTCTAGAAACCCTCTGCCAGGTCAGGGCTGCCAGCAGATCCTGTCCCACTCCAGGGCCCCCAGGGGCTGCCAGGGGAGTCAGGGGAGACAGGAGGGTGTGGGGTGCAAGCCCAGGGCAGGTGGAAGCTCAGGGCACTTGGCAGGACAGGCTGCAGCCAGGTGGAGGAAAGAGGGCTGGGAACAGCAGCCCCTGTGCCAGGGGCAGGAATGAGACTTGGATCAGAACATAAAGGCACTCTTTCCAAATAGGCAAAATTGTGAATTTTGCACAGCATATCACAGAATCATAAAATATCCTGAGCTGGAAGGAGCCCACAAGGATGGAGTCAACTCCTGGCCCTGCACAGGACAGCCCCAAGGATCTCCCCATGTGCCTGAGAGTTGTCCAAATGCTCCTTGAACCCATGGATATTTTTCTCCTGGGCTCTGTCTCCTGTCTGTAGCTGTCCTGGCTCCCAAGGAACATGGCAATTCCAGGGGAGAGCCCTTGTGCTGTGAGGAGAAAGGGAGCAGATGGCTCCTCTGGCTGGGTGCAGCTCTGAGGAGCACGACAGGCACTGACATCCCCTGGTCTGTACGAGTGCCGTGGTGGCTTCTGTGCCCATCACACCGAGCTGGAGATGGGGAATCTCCCACAGCAAACAGGGGGAGGCTGAAGAGCCCCTGCCATTCCCTCCTTCACCTCCCAGACAGAGCAGCCAGTGCTGCAGTCTGCTTTGAGTTGGATGCTGGACAAGAAGCACAATTTTTCTTTTCTGTTACCATTCTGCAAGTTCATGTTTTTGGTGATTGCCATGAAAGAGAGGTCCAGAAGGAATTGGTTTGGGTTGATCAAAATAATAAAAACCATGTTGGTTTTTTTCCGCCCTTCAGTGCTGACATTAAAAAAAATCATTCCAGAAAGGACATTCTAAACCAGAAGTAATTTGAAAAGAAAAATGCTTTCTGTCCAGAAAATGTCAAAGCAGGACTTCTCAACTTCTTCAAAACTCTTTTTACATGTTAGCTTAACTTATTAGGATTCAGAGTTGGCAAGTGGATGAGCTGAGTCAACCTTAACATTTTTATTAGTGTGAGCACATCAAATATAAAAGAACCTCTAAACTAAAAAGAAATATTGGAGCCTGAATGAGAGCAAGGAACACCTTTTTAAAGCAAGAAAAATGAGATTGCAAGCATATGTCCTTTCTTCCCACCATGTCCTTTGGAACAGCCACAGCCCAGAAACATCCTGACTTTTGGCAAATAAATGATCTCCACTATGAAAAGGGGAGATTTTTGAAAGAGAATGAAAACAACCTAATTATTTTATTGAATGAAGAAATTCATTCAAGAAAAGAATGAATGAAAAAGAATAAAAATGAAAAGATGAAAAGAACCTCACATCCCCTTGTGTCCAGAGTGGGACAGGGTTGTTCCCTGTCCTCCTCCAGGTCTCTGCTGCATTTCAGGTCCCCACTTGCCAGGCATATTGGGGACAAAATTCCTCCTGTGAGAGGAATTATTGTCTTAACCTGGAACAGCTACCAGGGAAAGGTGAACCCAGGAGCATCTTCCTCTTTGCTGCCCAGCCAAAGCCTTTGAACAAGAGAAGGAGCAGCAGACAGCAAACCAACACAACTGGTGCATCCCTAGCATTCCCCATGCAAGTGTCCTTGAAACCAAATGGCTGTTAGAAATGCTTCCAAATACTGCAAAAATTAACCCAGTTCTGGAAGCAGGACAGAAGGTCAAGATCAGCCAGGGATGGTTTTAAGCCACAGGGCTGTTCTGGGCAGCCAGAAACTGCCTGGCAGAGGCTTCTGCACAGAGTGGAGGTATTCTGGTACCACAGCACCTCAGAAAGCAGCTTATCCACTACAGCCTGCCCTGCCTGCTCCATGTCCTGCCCACAGCTCCCAGACCTCTCTGGGCAGTTTGCCCCAATGCTCAGAGTAAAGGGATTTACAGCCCACCTGGTGCCACCTGCATGGTGGTCTAACCACTCTTGGAGCCCACATGGTGGGAACAGCAATTAATTTATATGGAAATGTTCCTGGGAGAGAACCGATCCACCTGGAGAGCAAGGCTTGTTGAAGTGTACCAAAAAGCAGACACTGGTGAAGCAGACATACAGTAAAAACAAGGCAACCCCTGTGGCAGGGAGAAATGATGCAGCTGACTCCATTGATGTCAGAAGGTTAATTAATTACTTTATTATACTATATTATTCTATAATATTACACTACATCTCAACTGAATCTGCACAAGCACCCAACTCAACTCCACTGCCCAGAATCTCATGGCTGTCAGCCGACAGTCCCAACACACACACATGGATTCAATTGGTCAGTGAATCAAAACACTCACACCAGAATCCAATTACCAGTTCCCTTCAGGTAAACAATCTTCCACAATGCATTCCACTTGTTCCAAAACACAGGAGCAGTAAATGAGATAAGAATTGTTTTTTCTTTCTCTGAGGTTCAGAGAATGTGAATCCCAGAAAATCCTTGGGAAGTTGTGCCTTGCTTTTCTCTGTGAAGAGAAATGTGGCTACACAGACAGGAACAGGAGATGGGACAGGGTGTAAGGATCTGGGTCAATGTACACATGCAGAGAGCAGGGCTCCTCTGCTTGCAGGAGATGGGTGAGGAGGGTGTGACAGAGGGCATGATGCTGGTTTGATGCAGTAGGAGGATGTACTATTTATGTACAAATTGCTGGTAAAGAATTTTATAGAGTCTCTCTATACAGGCACAAGACAAAGATACATGACAAATTAACATAGAATAAATCTCTCTGTGGCTGTTCAGGGTGATTGTTCAGTGCTACATCTGGCTCAAGGGTGCCTAAATCACTGATTGCCAGGACCAGCCAGTGGGTCCAGGCAGGTTGAGGGCAGCACACAAGCAGAGGTTATTGAAAGTTGTCTTCTTGTGGCTCCCAGAGGCTCTCGGTGAATTTCCATGAGCAAACACCTGAGAGTGACAGGCTGGCTGTGCTGGAGACCACATGTGACCCAAGTGCTTCCTGGGTGTGTACTTGCCTGGACTGGCTTTCAGACCACCTTGGTACCTGTGCCCAGGTCAGAGAATCTGCTGAGAGCTCTGGATCTCCTTTAGGGAGCAGGCTGAGGGGAGGAAGGTGTGGGTTGCACACTCCTGCCACAGACATGCTTCCAGCTGCACATGGGGGCTCCTGTAGCCACTGTCACCCACACCCTTCCTTTGATTGCACAAGCTCTGCACAAAGCAGATTTGCCCCCACACATTCTGGAAAAGTATCAGTTGGAAGTCTAAGGAAAGGCAGTAGTTGGATTAGGGATTCCACCTGTACTGGGAGCTGAAAGCCCTCGTGCACTCTTTCTGTGTGCCCACCATTAATTTATGCAAGAGCTCCTTGCACATCTGGCCCAGAGCAGCCACCTCTGTCCTGTTTCTCTTCACTGCACACATTCCCCCTCTGCTGCCAGCCCTGATCCCCAGGGCTGTCCCATCCCTGCAGCTGATGCCTGTTGTCCCCAGCCCTGTTCCAGTGACCTCCAGACCACAGAGAGCTGATGGCCAAGCCTGTGGCTCAGGCAGGAGCTCCATGGCCTGGAACTGCCAGAAGTGCAGGTCAACACCCTGGGTTCTACCACACTGAGAGAGTCTGGCAGCACACAACTCTTCCTTTCATTCTCTGGCTGGCAGGAAATCAGAGCAAGGCTCTGACAGGTGTACAGTCACTGTGGGTAAGTGCTACAGGAGTGGAGAAAAAGCTGCTGAGATGGAGAAGAACTGGGACAAGGCACTACTGGGAAAGCACTGGGCCAGGCTGCCGCTCCCCTTGGAAGCCACATTTCAGTGGGGGTAACACCAAATCATGTATAGAATCACAGAGTCATTAAGGGCCTCCAAGATCATCAAGTCCAGCCTTTGACCAAATGCCACCATATCAGCTAAACCATATTATGGCAAAGTACCACATCTGCACCACTGCCCTGGGGACAGGCTGATCCCAAAGTCCTGAGAGTGGCAAGTAAACAGTAAAGGAGAACTGCAGGGTTGGAGTAGATGCACTGCTGAATCTTAGTGCAGTTTGTGCCTGTCACTACTTGGAAGTAGGCAAAATTTGGAAACTTCTTACAGGGGACCAAATCTGATAAATTTTGTAGTTGAAAATGTCTGAATGGCTGATTGAAATGCTTTATGCTTACATCAAACCATTTCATTCACTAAAAGCCAAGCCATGACAATGCAATATTTAATGACAGACAGCACCTGCACAAACTAACCCGAGGCTGAATTTGGAAAAATCAAAAGTAAAATGAAACCCCAAATGAAACCAAATCCTTCACTTCAGACTCAAACATCTCCAATATGTTTTCATTCAAAAAATTCTACCACATCTCTGTTGCCTGGAAACTTTTGCATTTCATGAAGAGCAGTTTTTGCTCTAGGAAGCTTACTCAGAGAAAAGCCTGGCTTCCCTGGGCATTGCAGGGGGATCCTTTTGCTGTTCACAAGCAAGTTACCATCTTGGGACCCTGTGGGTGCCAGGCACTGCAGGAAGGGCACTGAGGGAAGCCTGGTCTTGACTCTCAGCTGTGCTCAGGCACAGGAACTGGGGGTCCTGCATTGTGCCCACAGGGATCTGTGACACCACAGGCTATCCCAGACAGCACTTAGAGCCCCCGGGGGGGAAACTGCATCCAGTCCCAAAAGACTTGCCCAAAACTTTGGGCAAAAAAAGAGCAATGGCTGTGTCCAGCCAGAGCTGGCAGAGACACCTCCCAGCTGTGTCTCTTGTCTTTCAATCCCAGCTGTGTCTTTTGTCTTTCAATCCCAGTTGTGTCTTTTGTCTTCCATATGCTTTGAACCCCAATAGCCAGGTCAGCAGGGTCCTCCCTGAGCAGAATGGATGAGAGAAACAGGAGGGTGGGGAAGAGTTGTGGGGGAATAAGAACCCCGTGCCTGTGCATTCTGTCATGGCTTGAGGTGCCCTGAGTTCAGGTTATGCTCTCCAGCAGCAGGGAGGTGCATCACAAGGATACAGGATGGATCAGGCTGGGTGCAGCTCTGAGCAGCCTGGTCTGGTGGCACCCTAACCCTGACCCTGTCTCCTCCCTTGGCAGGGGAGTTGGAATCAGATGTGCTTTAGGGTCCCTCCCAAACCAAATCAGTCTGTAATTCTGTGATCCTCTGGTTCTAATCCCCTGCTGTGCCCTGACAGGAGATTCCTGCTGCAATGTGGGGCAGCAGAACCTCCCTCAAGGTTTGCACTTTGCTGTTTTAGTCTGGTTTGTGCCACTACTTTAGTCACAAGTGTGAGAAGCAGCTGTTTAGACACAGGACTACCTGTGTAGGCTGGGATTTTCAAAGACACTCAAGTAAGGCCCTGAAAATTGCAAAGAGCAGCAACAGCACATCTGCAGAATGGCTGCCTTGAGAGGAGAAAACCTGGCATAACCTAACACCTGCTGAGCAGCAAGGCAATGTCCAGGGCTTGCCTTTCAGCTCACTTGTCTTGGAGGTGGAGTTCTCTGTGCCAAAACGGGGCAGAGAAGGAACAACCATGTCATGACAGAGCTGAATACATTTAATGCACTCAAGCAGGAAGGGAAGGCAATAATTCACTCTGGAGCAGGACTGCCTTGGGATGGTCTGGCACAGCAGATGATTTATATTTAGAGCTGGGCTTGGCAGGTGCTTTTATGGAACAGAAGTTTGGTTTTCAATTGTATTCAACCTGTCCCAAAAAGTAGTTCAAACCATTCCAGCTTGTGGCATGGCCAACTATTAACTAGGTCAGTTGGGAAAGAAGTGCACAAAACTGCCCTCTTCTGTTTCCTGGGAGCTGGGTAGCGCTGGGTTCATGCTGCCAGAGGCACGACACATTGGTCAGAGCTCAGAGCCTCTTCAACATCCTGCCCCAAATATCTGGGTGGACTGGCAGGAACCCAGAGCTGGGCTCCTCGCCTGCCCCAGCCCACTCCCCTGCCCTCCAGCCCCCTGTGCTGCCATGCTGAGAGCACTGAAAATTGAAAGGCTGGTTGAGAACACTGAAAATTGGAAGGCCAGTTGAGAGGACTGAGCATTGAAAGGCCAGATGAGGCCACATTTTCCCAGCACTGTGGCAGAAGGACACACAACATGTGCATGGGGCTGTCCTAGGAAGGGTGTCCAGGATGGGTTCTGCACCAGCCCTGCAGTGTCAGCTTGTGAGAGGCTGTGGCCAAGGCTAATGCTCCTGAAGCCAGTGCTGGCCACTCAGCAGCCCACACAAGAGAGGTGTGGAGGGGGCTGGGGCACCCCCAGCCCTGTGCTCACAGCCTGGGGCAGCTGGCTTGCCCACTGCACTCTGGAACCTGGATCCCTGCTTTGGGCTCTGTTAGACAAGGCTTTGCTGCGAGAGCTGTGGGGATGGACAAGCCTCTGCTGGTGGCCAGGCCAGCATGAAATGTTTGCCTTTATCATGAGACTCTGAGTAAATGAAAACTCAAAAAAAAAATTGCTCCTGCAAATGTTTTTGCCTTCCCTTTATTTTGTGTAGGAGGATGAATTTGCAGAGTGAGAAGGGAGGTATCACCTTAACTCAGGGAAGAAGAACAGGCTCTGGGGGATTCACAGGCAATCCCTGCCTGAATTCCAATGGCTGAGCTTGCATATGGGGATGGAGTCTGGAAAAGGAAAAAAAAACCCCAGAATTCGACACAGTTCAGAAGTTAAATAAAATTTAAAATAGCTCTTTTAGTATCGTTAAAGTCCTGCATCCTGAATTTTACAAAAGCTGAGCAGCACTGGCTTTCCTACTGGTACTGGGGTGGAAAGCCACAAGACTGATGTTAGGTGCAGAGGTATCACTGGGCATCTCCCACTGATATCTGGAAGGGCTGTCAGAGGCCATGGCATGAGTCTGGACATGAATTTCATCTATTTGCCTCCCCCAGCACCCAGGCACCAGAACCTTCGGGGTGCATAACCCAAGGCTGGGGCTGTGCCCAGCATATCCCCCCTGACACTCCCACCCACCCTTTGCCCAGATTTGTGCCAGGCTGTCTCCAGCTGAGAACCTGCTGGCAATGTCTGTGCAGAGCTGTGCTGAAGGGCCCCTAACACATCATCCTGCAGCTTCCTGTTCCTGTTCTCACCAGCTCCCTCAGGCAGTGACCTGTGCCCAGGGCCACAACCCAGAACTTGGAAAACTCGGTGAGGCAGCGCCGTCAGGAGGGGCTGTGACCAAGCTGTGTAAAGCTGTGCACTGCAACCCATACTGAGCTAAACCAGCCACCCAGTACAGGCACAGCACCTCTCTGCAGCAGTCAAGAGCCTAAGCAATGTGGCAGCCTCAAGTTTTGGATGCCAACAAAGTGGTGTTTTGCACCTGAAAGGATGATGAAGTGTTGGTGTTGCTGCTGGAGCATTTCCTGGTCTGTGCCTGCTGCACCCACACCACAAAGGGAAGGGATTTCAAAAGCACCACGGGCAGTTGCAAGTTGCAGAAGTGTTTTTTCCTAGCTGAAAACAGATTCCTCCTCACCTCAGAGCCCACAAGACCTCACCTCTTGCACTGACTTTCTCACCATGCACCCACACACTTGTGTGATCTGGCATGTGATGCTGCCTGTCATGTCCTAATGCACTATCAAAGGCATCAAGGAGAAGTTTAATTCTTACTGATGAGGTAAATGAAATAGGGTTGGGACATTTTTATGCTCTGAATAAGGGAGAGGGGGGTCACCAAGCAGCCATGGTTGAGAAATCTGGCAAAAGAAGTGTCAAAGCAGGTGGGGTAAGCTGCACCCAGGGCAGAAAACCTTCCCAGCCCAAGAATTCAGGTTCTGGCTGCCATCTGTGAATGCAGCTGGTGCTCAAAAGGCAAACCTCACCTGTTGCAAGCACCCCGTGCTCGGGACCCTCCCTGGCTCTGCTTTGCTGACAGGGCAGGACAATGGAGGCAGTTCCGGAAGCAAAGAAAGTTCAAATTCCTCTAGCCAATTACCTCATGGCAGTAAATCTTTCACCTCTCCTTCCCAGCCACCGGTGAAGCCTGTCTATTGTCTGGGGAGCCTGTCTGTCTGCCCAGCACAAAAGGGAGAACAATCCGTGGGTTTGTGTAACATCCGATGCATTAAAATGCAGAATAAAGCAGGGAAAGGGCCAAATGCAGAATAAAGCAGGGAAAGGGCCAAGGAGAGCTGGGTGGGGAGGAGATCTCCAAAGGCTGCTGTCATGCTGGGGTGTCTGGTTTGCCTCCAGCCTGTTGGTGCAGGTGTCATTCAGGCTGGATTCTGGTCAGGGATGTGCTGGGGAGGACTGGGGATCCCTCAGGGTTTTCAGAGAAGGGGTTCTGCTGGCCTGGAAGAGGACTGCTGCCCACAGCACTGTCCAAACCCTGTCCATACACCCTAAAGCTGTCTTCCCTGAGGCCAAGCTGCCCAGTCTTCAGGCAGCTAAGTGGCAAACAGCCCCTGAGGGCTGGTAGATCATCATGGTGGGCATCTTCTGGTTCCCTCTGTGGTGCCCCACTGCACTGCCAGGCACTGATCTGCACCAGAAGAAAATGGAAAGAAGAAAGTATTTTGTGCTAACCAGCTCCAGACTTTCACAGAGCAACACCTCTTTGTTATTGCCATCAGAGTTGATGGTCCTGCATTGATTATGGGCCACTGGATGTTACTGGAGGTGCACTCTCCAGCCTTGCAGCTTGCTGGAACCACCCTCACCCTTCCTTTGGAAAGTTCAAGGCATGGTTCTTCCCAGGAAAGACTAAAGTTCTGGAGGAACCAGAACCATGTTCAGTCCATGTTTCATGCACTGTATCCTGCTCTGTGGCTGTGGAGAGATGAGGAGGACTGCAGCAGTGTCTGCATTCCAAGGCATTTTCCATAGTCTGGAAGAACCAGGAGCTGCAGAACTGATGGGGCTGGAGTGCTCCACAGTCTGAGTCCTTCCATCTGCAGTCCTCTCTCTCAAGCCCAGCTATGGCCAGACTCCATATCCCTGTCCTGCTAGACCAGATTCCTGAGAGCAGGAGATGGAAGCCCTAATGAAAGCAAAGAATTCCTTTAAAGCAAACTTCTGATGAGAAAACAGAGTGAGTCCAGAGCTGTGCAGATCATGAGAGACTGAGGAAAACCTAGTGAGGAGCAGAGATCAGGCTTGCTGGATCCATGGTGATGTCTGACCATCACCTCTTCCTGCCCCTGCTGCACCACCAGGCATGTTCTGCTGACCACCAGACCTGCACCGAGTGTTTGATGCCTGGGTGCAGGAGAGGAGCAGCTTCTGGACAGGTGTGAAGGGAACATCCCTGGTACATGTTTGACAGGGCACATCCCTCATACATGTTTGACAGGCCATGGCCTCTGACAGGGCACATTCCTCATACATGTTTGAGAGGGCACATCCCTGGTACATGTTTGACAGGCCACATCCCTGGTACATGTTTGACAGGGCACATCCCATGTGCTGTGCCCTGGGGAGCCTCGCTGTGTGTAGGAGGTGCAGGCTGGACACAGGACTATGGGGCAGGCACAGGACAGCACAGGATGGTTTTCTTGTTTGTGTTCCAGCACTGCTGCACTCTCCTCTGCTCAGTGCTTTGACAGGCATTGGCTGCAGTGGGCACCTCTTGTCCTCTGCAGCCCCAGTGCAGCATTGTGCCACCTTGTTCTCTGTTTTCTCCAGGATACAGAATAATACCCAGTGATGCTGGCAGGTTCTTTCTGTACAGCCTAGGCCAGAAGGGGGTTCACCTGTAGCCCCCAGGCAGCAGAGAAAAGGGCAGCAGACAGGAGTTGGATCCTGCAGTGTGCAGGCACAGCAAGGATCTGCTGCATGCTCAACTCCAGGTGACTCCTCTGCCCTGTTTGAGTGGAGCTGACCTTGGACACACTGACATTTGTGTGGGTAATCCAGGGAATGCTTTGGGGTTTGACTGCCTTCCCACTCAGGATGTGGCCACACACCCTGGGATACGGGCAGACACCTTATCATGGGTGGAACAGTTGCTGGCAGCCTGGTTGTGTATAAACCATCTTTAGAGCCATGGCTTGACTTGCTTCAGGTCCCTGTGGCTCTTTAGGGTGGAAGGAGGCAACTCTGGATGCCAATGAGACAAGTAGCATCACCCTAGGCTGGGCCAGCACTCTCACCCAACTCTAGTTTGCTGGTTTTATCCTCATGCAGTTCAACTGTGCATAATGCTTCTGGGGGAAAACAGTGATTGTGTTATTTCTTCCCCATGTTTTGGACTCAGCTTTGGGATCAGAAGCATTTCATTGCCACAACAGACTTAGGCACAGAGAAAAACAAAGCGTTCTACACTGTGCTTAGAGCTGACACAGCCACCATGACCCACCCAACTGCTGAATGTTGTGGGGGGAATCTGAAACCACCATTACAGCCCCAAAGGGATGTTTGAACCCAGTCTCTTCTGGTGAGTGATGGATGATGGCTGATGTCTCCTCAGCAGGCTGCACAGGTGCCCATTTGTGAGCCAGCTGTGCCCACACAACATCTGGAGCTGTTTCTCACAGCCATAAACCAAAGTTCAGTGTCCTGAAGGGCCCTTGAAGTGCTCCCCACACTGTTCCTGGCATTTGGCAGGGGTTGAACCAAGCTGCTTTTCATGGATGTTTTTGTGAAATGGGGCTGGCTGGGAGTCTGCCACAGCCTCTCTCTGTCAGTGCTCCAGCAGAATCCCAGAATCCCAGACTGGTTTGGGTGGGAAGGGACCTTAAACCTCTTCTCATTCCACCTTCCTGCCATGGGCAGGGACACCTCCCACTAGCCCAGGTTGCTTCAAGCCCCATCCAGCCCGGCCTGGAACACTTCCAGGGATGGGGCAGCCACAGCTTCTCTGGGCACCCTGTGCCAGGGCCCCACCACCATCACAGGGAAGAATTTTTTCCCAATGTTCAATCTGAACCTACTCTCTGTCAGTGTGAATCCATTTCTTCTTGTCCTGTCTTGTCTCTCCAGGCCCTTTTAAACAGTCTCTCTCCATCTTCCTTGTCAGCTCTGTTCAGGAACTAAAAGGCTGCACTTGGGTCACCCTGGAGCTTCTCTCCTCCAGGTTGAACAACCCCAATTCCCTCAGCCTTTCTTAGGGAGTTGTGCTCCGTCTCCCTAATCCACTTGGTGACCTCCTTGGGACTTGCTCCAGCAGGTCCCTGTCCCTTCTGAGCTGTGCAGAAGAGGTGGGAGCCCCACCTGGCACTGCTCACAGCAGCAGGAGTGTCTCTACAGCTTCTCAGTGCTTGTAATGAGATGTCTGAGCTGGGGTGGGCTCCTGGCAGCAGTGAGGCACTCCAAGCACCCTGACCCCTGAGCAGTGACTGAGCTTCTGCTGTCATGGCCAGGGGATGGCAGAGACATGGGCTGTCACTGTCAGCAAGAACTGAGAGAGCTGCATCTGGCTCTGGTCACTGCTTGTGGCCCAACCCCTGCCCCTGGAAACTGAGCTGTGCCACCATGGGACACATCACAAAGCCTGTGAGGAACCACTGAGGGAGCTGGGGATGTTCAGCCTGGAGAAAAGGAGACTCAGTTGTGAACTTATCACTCTACACTCCCCTGGCTGTGCTCAGCTGGGGCTGGGCTTTTTCTCCAGGCATCACTGACAGAACGAGAGGACACAGCCTCCAGCTGCACCAAGGGAAATACAGGTTGTATATCAGGAAAAAGCTTTTACTAAAAGAGTGATAAAGTTCTGGAACGGCTGCCTGGGGAGGTGGTGCAGTCACCATCCCTGGGGGTGTTTAAAAAAAGACTGGATGTGGCACTGGGTGCCAGGGTTTAGGTGAGCTGTTGGGGCTGGGTTGGACTCGATGATCTCTAAGGTCTCTCCCAGCCTGGTGGTTCTGTGATTCTGTGAATCTGATGGGGCTCCTGGCACCAAGGTGGGGCACCAGGGAAAAGGCAGAAAATACTGCAAGGGCTGGTGGGAGGTGCAGGCCCCAACCATGGGTGAGTGCTGCTGCAAAGTACTTTTACAAGTTAACATCCTTATCCATACCTCAAACAGAAGCAGTAAAGCATGGAAGAAGGAGTGAAGAACATCTTGAACACTGTTACTCTGCACTGGCTGCTACCAAACTCCAACTGGAGCACAGGGAATGGTGCCCAGCACAGGAAGGCAGATGGGAGGAAACCCAGGGTGACATGCTGGGCTCACAGCTTGGGGCTGGGAGTGGACACAAGGCTTTAAGATGGCTCTGGAGCCAGGCCTGCTGCAGGGCATGACAACCTTTGCTCACAGCTGCCAGGGGTCCTGGTGCCCCCATACCATTTTTAAGTGGGCTTCTGCTTGGGAATGCAAGGGAAAACCACAAGATACAAGTTGTTATGAGCACTGAATCACCCTGAGACTACAGGAATGAGATTCCCATACAGATCTGACTGTTCAGCCTCTGAAAACGTCTGGAATAGGTCTACTAATTTAATGTCTCAATAATACTTGTACTCCAGGCAGTGCTCCAGTTTTCTGTGCCCCATCAGNAAGGTCTCTCCCAACCTGGTGGTTCTGTGATTCTGTGAATCTGATGGGGCTCCTGGCACCAAGGTGGGGCACCAGGGAAAAGGCAGAAAATACTGCAAGGGCTGGTGGGAGGTGCAGGCCCCAACCATGGGTGAGTGCTGCTGCAAAGTACTTTTACAAGTTAACATCCTTATCCATACCTCAAACAGAAGCAGTAAAGCATGGAAGAAGGAGTGAAGAACATCTTGAACACTGTTACTCTGCACTGGCTGCTACCAAACTCCAACTGGAGCACAGGGAATGGTGCCCAGCACAGGAAGGCAGATGGGAGGAAACCCAGGGTGACATGCTGGGCTCACAGCTTGGGGCTGGGAGTGGACACAAGGCTTTAAGATGGCTCTGGAGCCAGGCCTGCTGCAGGGCATGACAACCTTTGCTCACAGCTGCCAGGGGTCCTGGTGCCCCCATACCATTTTTAAGTGGGCTTCTGCTTGGGAAT